>OZ017743.1:43393755-43421255 GCA_963969285.1 Odontomyia ornata
CGTTTATGCTCATGACGGGATTTCTGCTTAGGAAGTCGACATGTGACCGATGAACCATGACATAGTCGAACTCTTCCATCATTAGTGTCCATCCAACAACGCGACGAGGCATTTCTTTTTTGTTTACTGTTCGTTGAAAGGCCGCACAATCTGTCACTATTCTGAATCTGATTCCTAGCAAGCATGGGCGAAATTTTTTCAATGCTTCGACAATCGCCAATGTCTCCAATTCATACGAGTGGTAATTCTTCTGAGCATCGTTGGTAGCCTTACTCATATAGTATACCGGTCGAAAATGTTTTTCTAGTGGTTCCTTTTGCATCAATACTGCACCCAATCCATTTTTACAGGCATCGGTGTGTAGTTCTGTCTCGTTTTCTCGTTTAAAAATGCACAGGACAGGTTCTTGCGTCAACATTTCTTTAATGTGGTTGAAGGCTAATAGTTCTTCTTGTTCGAATTTAATCGTTGCATTCTTCTTAAGCATTGCCGTTAATGGTGCCGCTATTCTTGCATATCCTTCAATGAATCTTCTAAAATAGCTTGTCAATCCCAGGAAGCTTCGAAGTTGTTTGACTGTCTTAGGGACTGCAAACTTGATTACTGCCTGAGTCTTCTTTTTCGTGGGTCGGACCGTTGAATCTTCAACTATATACCCCAAGTATTCTAATGATGTTTGCAAAAACTGACATTTGCTCCAGTTAATATCCAACCCATTTGCGGCGGCTACGTTCAACACGGTACGCAGTTTCTCTATACCTTCTTCTCTTGTATGTGATGGAATTATGAAATCATCGACGTATGGTATAATAATTTTATTTTTAATCAGTTCCTTGAAAACGTCTCTAATGAATCTTCCAAAAGCGGCTGGGCTATTACATAAGCCAAATGGGGTTTTCAAAAATTCATACTGATTATGATGGGTTAGGAAAGCTGTATATTTCCTACTTTCCTTTGCCACTGGTACATGGTAGAATCCATTGCGTAAATCCAACAGTGTATAAATTTTGTAACCCGCTAACGCTTCAATCTGTTCCTCGATTATTGGCACTGGATACCTGTCCTTGATTACCACTTTGTTCAGCTTTCTGTAGTCGATACATGTGCGATAGTCACCGTTTTTCTTTCGCACCAGCACAACAGGACTTGCGAACTCTGACTCGCTGGGTTGTATTATGCCTTCTTTGAGCCACTCTTCAATTTGTTTGTCGAGAATCGCGCGTTCCAGTGGAGCTAGTCGTCTTTGCTTCTGATATATTGGCGTTTCGTCTACCAACACTATCTTGGTTTCGATCATCGTCTTGCTTTTATTTCTATCTGGTTCATAATTATTTATCATGGCCTGGACTTTCTTACGCCATGGTTCGGGTAGATCCAATTCGGTGTCGTTTCCTGTATCGTATTCAATGTTCATCATACAAACACTTTCTTGCAAAGTATGTGTGTTCTCCTTTTCGCATTCGTCTTCTTTGGGCAACTTCTTAATTGCAATTTCGTTTCGGCTAAGAACGATTTCCGTTTGTTTAGTCCATTCTCTACCTAACAGCATTTCATATTGCATACTGTTGGTGGGTACAATGTAGAACATGGTGCTGAAATGTTCGCCATTAACGTTTATTGGCACTATGATTTGCCCCAGCGGTTGTATGGTGCTTCCTCCTAATCCAGTGAACGTACGATAGGTCTTCGTGTATTTTGGCTTCCCAATCGCTTCGTATTTACCATAACTCAGCAAGTTTACAGGACTTCCAGTGTCCACTAATGCGTTCAAGCTTATGTTGTCTAATTGTACTCTGGTCATCATTTCATGTTTATCACTGATGTTGTTAAGCGTAGCATTATTGCAATTTTTGGATACATGCCCGAATTGGTTGCATCTAAAGCATTTGCTTCCTTTCTCTTTCTGGCTACAATCTGCTGATTTGTGTCCAATTGCACCACAATTAAAGCATCGTATTTTATTTGGTTGTATTGCTTTCATGACTGGTGATCTTGTTGATTTGCTATTATATTCACTCGTATTATTTTTATATAACTTTGTTATTTTTGTTGTAGCGTTCGTTGTTGATAGTTGCGCATACGCACGCAGTTTTTCTTTGAATTCGGTGTTGCTCTTTGCGTTATATAGTATGATTTTGTTTCCACTGTGGTCACGAATTCCTTCTATTGTATAATGCATCAGAGATTCATCGTCGATTTTGCCCCTATTCGCTATCTCTCTCATTTTGAGGAAGTATTCTTGTAATGACTCACTGTCTATTCTTTTTCTACCTCTGAGAAGAGCGTGTATTTCTGCGCTGTTTACGCATTTCCCAAATTCACTTTCCAACGCTCGTTTCAATTTTTTCCATGTAGTTAGCCCTTTCTCGCTTTTAACGAACATCTTTGCTATTCCTGTCAGCGATTTTTTGGCAAATATTACCTTTTGAAACTCATCCCATTGCATTATCTTCGCCATATCCTCGTACTCGGATAGCCATTCCTCAACCACCTGGCAACCTTCACCATCGAACTGTTGCATTGATTCTTCTATATCACGAAACGTCACTGCGAACTTATGCGGTTTCGTGTGGATGGATGCATCGTCCGTCGCACTCACACACTCGCTTACGTCGTCCCTTTCGTCAGCGTCGTTATCTTCTTCTATGCTGTCATCACCTTCTTCGCTGTCCGCTTCTTGCAATTCTAGTAAGCGCAAATCCATAAGTGCACTACATATGCGGCTCGCCAATTCATCGTTTTCACCGTCGTAGTCCATTCCTAGCAGATTGCATATTATTACTAGCTGCGACTTCGAAAATTTTTCCTTTATGAAATCGAGTTTTGCTATTTGCTCCGCCGACCCGTGACGAAACTCAAAACCCGAGAATTTTCTCAACCTGCTCCGATTTCCCCGATCGCCTTCATAACCAAAAATAAGTTGATGTAACACTTTAATTGTCTTCGTTGGGCCAGTCTTCAATGCCTCTTTTAATTTGAGGTTATCGTTTAAGCAATTCATTTTGCGTACTTCACTGTTATTATTATTTTTTAAGCAAACAAAACACACACGTTATTCTATTATTTAATCGTCGTTATATTAGTTCTCATTGTTTTGTGCTGTTACCGTCGTATATCGCCTTTTTCACGTCAACTGCCGTCTTCACTTCGTATTTTTTTTCCTCGTCGTTATATGTTCTCACTGTCGTATATCACTTTCCACATTTCTCGCGTCTTCACTACTTATGTATATTTTCTCGTCGTAGTGTGCTCTTATCGTCGTGTAGCACATTCCATATATCACTTTTCACATTTCTCGCGTCTTCACTACTTATGTATATTTTCTCGTCGTAGTGTGCTCTTATCGTCGTGTAGCACATTCCATATATCACTTTTCACATTTCTCGCGTCTTCACTACTTATGTATATTTTCTCGTCGTAGTGTGCTCTTATCGTCGTGTAGCACATTCCATATATCACTTTTCACATTTCTCGCGTCTTCACTACTTATGTATATTTTCTCGTCGTAGTGTGCTCTTATCGTCGTGTAGCACATTCCATATATCACTTTTCACATTTCTCGCGTCTTCACTACTTATGTATATTTTCTCGTCGTAGTGTGCTCTTATCGTCGTGTAGCACATTCCATATTGCCCGCATCTTCACTACTTGTGTATATTTTCTCGTTTGTTTTTGCGGTCGCGTTTACAGTCACAAATCCCGGTTGAGCCCCCATGTAGAATCCGACCAAGATAATTATGTAAAATCCGAACACAATAATTACATCAGACGTAAAGAGTATATTGTAATTTTATTTGATGGCAATAAGAATAGTGTCAGCGTACCGACAATTTATAACAAAACGAAAGTCTCTTCACAGTTCATTTGATTAATTAGGTTTTGGGCGAACTCGCGTCCTGTCCGATTGAAGACTTCCTTTGAACTACTGTCTGGGGACGATATCGTACATCTATCTCTCTTCCACATATTTATATATATATATAATATATATATATATATATATATATATATATATATATATATATATATATATATATATATATAGATACATATATATATATATATATATATATATATATATATATATATATATCTACACATATATTTATATATATATATATATATATATATATATATATATATGTACATATTTATATATGTATATATATATATATATATATATATATAAATATACACATATGTGGATATATATATATATATATATATATGTATGTATATATATATATATATATATATATATATATATATATATATATATATATATATATCTATATATATATATATATATAGACATATATATATACATATATATATATATATATATATATATATATATATATATATATATATATATATATATATATATATATATATATAGACATATATATATACATATATATATCTATATATATATATATATATATATATATATATATATGTATATATATATATTTATATTTATATATATACGAGTATATATTTATATTTGTATACATACGTACATACATACATATATATATATATATATATATATATATATATATATGTCTATATAGATATATATATATATATATATATATATATATATATATATATATATATATATATATATATATATATATATATATGTATTGTTACATGTACAAATAATTACATGTACAAATAATTCTGCGAGCTACTGTCGCAATTGTTTTCATAATCATTAAGAACGTCAACAAATGAATTTACTCGAACCCACGAGAACCCAACAAGCATGATCAACATCTGCAAGTGACGTCACTCCATTCATTAATTTGCTCAAACCTACCAGGTACCTCTCGGTTGAACATTCGCCAATGTACGAGAAATGGGTGAATAGGTAGAGGCCCTATATAAAGGTGAGCTGAATGAATGGGGGGAGCATTCATTCGACCGCGATAAGAACTGCGATTGTGTGTGGGAAGCGATATTATTCGAGTAGTAGAGAAGTGTGTTTCGTAATAGTGAAGTGATTTAGAAGACAATTGCGATAAGAAATTTATGGACAAGTGTTAGAATTTTAATAGCGAAAATTAAAATTAGGTGAAATAGTCAAACAAATGATTGTGCATTTTTAATTAAATAAACTCTTTTGACTTGAATTAAGAGACATTGCGTTTTCACTTTCCCGGAACATTAAAATTATTGGCCGCGAACCGAAAACACGCGACAATGGTGTCAGAAGTGGGATAGAAAAATTTTGAAAGTGAATAGTTGAACATTTTTATAGTGCACAATAGGATAATTTAAAGAAACGTTAAAAATGCCACGAAGCTTAAACTTAAAAATTAATGAATTGAACATATCGGAGCTTAAGGAAGAGTTGGAACAGCGAAACCTGGCTACGCAAGGTACAAAGGCCACACTGATTGCACGCTTGCGTGACGCAATTGAATCGGAAGGCGCGTATCTGGTTTCGAGTGAGCCCTCAGATGCAGAAAAAGGCGCAGATGGTGGTGAAGCAGAAACAAAAAAACCAAAGGAACCAGAAAATGCGCTGATGCAAATGTTGATGCTGATGCAGCAAGAGCAGCGACAACAGTCGTCCAATTTAACTACGAAGCTAGATGAACAATGAGCGAAGTTAAATGAACAATCAACGAATCTAAATGAACAGACATCCAGTTTAGCTGCGAAGCTAAATGAACAATCAGCGCAGCTAAATGAACAATCAGCAAAAATGGACCAACAAGCGATTGAAATCAAGGCGGATTTGCAAAAACAGTCAACCGAAACAAAAGCGGAGCTCAGTAGTCTCAACAGCCAAATTAAATGCGTCGAGGAAAAGGTATACCAGGTCAAGGAGAGAATCAACCTTGAGATCAGCCAGGTCGAGGAGAGAATCAACCATGAGATGAAAAAATTGAAAAAGGACTTGGAAGCAGCGAAAGCAGTAGTAACCACATCACCAGCCCCACTTATAACCGCAGCGCAAAGCTCATCTAGAAATGTGCAAGCACCAATTTACGACGGGCAAACGGTCTGGACTATTTACAAAATCTAGTTTGAAGCAGCCGCTAGGATAAATCACTGGAATGAGCAGGAACGAGCAACTGCGTTAATTCTTGCTCTAAGAGGCCCAGCTGCCGAGCTTTTGCAGACTATCCCCGTTGAGCTGCATTCAAACCCTGCTGCTATAATGAATGCGCTGGACATGCGTTATGGAGACGATCATCTTAAGCAGATTTACCGGGCACAGCTAAGGCATCGGATGCAGAAGTCTGGCGAAACCTTGCAGCAGCTAGCACAAGACATTGAGCGACTGGCACTTTTGGCTTACCCAGCGTACAACCCAGATCATCGAGATGACGTAGCAGCAGAAGCATTCATCAGCGCCTTAAAGGATAAGGAATTGCAACAAGCCGTGCGGTTAGCTCAAAAGCAAACAGTCAAGGATGCATTGGCTTTTAGTTTAAATTTTGAGGCAGCCAAAAATGTGACCCGTACCACTGCCCGGGTTCGTGAGGTAGTGGCAGATAATTGCAGGGGTGAGCGCGTGGGAATTGAGCGAGAGCTGCAGGTGAATGGTGCGCCTAGATGCTGGAATTGCGGGGAAAAAGGGCACCTGCAAAGAGACTGCAAGAAGGGAAGAAGACGGAGGTATTGCCCAGGGTGGTGGAGATCCAGACTGTGTCAGGAGCCTAGATTGGAGGCCCATCAAACTGCAAGGGCCAACTTCGTGGGGCGAACGTTGGCTAGGAGTATCGACATCCCCAGCACCGTGCCAAGGCAACATCGTGGAGAAGCAGACAGATGCCTTCCTGGTCAAGTTGATGAAGAACATTGCACCATGACAAACGACACTAGTGCAACCCGATCGACAATCCGACCAGACCTAGTGAGGCCCCAACTACTTCACAAGGGCAGAGTTCATGGAAATGCTGACGCCCTATCTCGTCATCCATGTCCAGCTAACTGCAAGCATTGCCGGCGGATTGAGGGAAAGGAGCCGCCCGTTGATCTGCGAGTGATAACGGCCGAATTCGATGAAGGTTGGTCATCGGAGGAGGTTCAAAATGCCCAGTTAGCCGATGAAGACATCGGAAGATTGCTCGTATGGAAGGAGACAACTGGGCGACCTGAGTGGAAAGACGTTTCAATGCATGGCGCAACCCTGAAAAGCTATTGGGCACAATGGAACTCCCTTCAGGTGGAGGGTGGCGTACTCAAGCGGAAATGGGAAACGGTGGACGGTAGCTCCTATAGGATGCAAACTTTACTACCCAAAAGCCGAATCCACGATGTGGTTAAGGAAATGCATGAAGGATCCTCGGGAGGCCATCTTGGTGTTAACAAGACCTTAGCGAAATTGCGGGAAAGGTTCTACTGGCTCCACGCTCGAGAAGACGTAGAGGTCTGGTGTCGCAGATGCACAATTTGCGCTTCCGTCAAAGGCCCAAAGCGACGACTGAGAGGACAAATGCAAACCTATAACGTGGGGGTACCGTTTGAAAGAATTGCTGTTGATATTGCAGGACCCTTTCCTGAATCTGAATGGGGAAATCGATACACGCTGGTTGTGGCCGATTATTTCAGCAAGTGGCCCGAGGTCTACCCCATTCCCAACCAGGAAGCAACTACTGTAGCTGAACAGCTAGTGTTAAATTGGGTCAGCAGGTACGGCGTGCCTTGTGAACTACATTCGGATCAAGGCCGAAACTTTGAGTCACTAGTTTTTGGCGAAATGTGCGAGCTGCTCGGAATACGGAAAACGAGGACAACACCGCTGCATCCCCAATCCAATCGAATGGTCGAACGTTTCAACGGAACGCTCAATAAACACCTGGCCAAAATGGTTGACAAGAACAAAAGGGACTGGGACCGACATATCGCACTATTTTTGATGGCGTATAGAGCCGCTGAACATGCATCGACGGGCCAAGCCCCAGCCAAAGTCATTTTTGGAAAGACTATTCGTTTGCCAGCAGAAATAAAGTTCGGAACACCCCCTGAGAAACCCCAAACGGTCTCGGAGTACGCAAGTGATCTAAGGCAACGGTTGAACCAGATACATCGGACAGTGCAAAAACACCTCGAATCGGCTACTGACCGCATGAAGACCAGGTATGATCTAAAGGCTAATTCTACTGGCTTCCAGCAAGATGACTTGGTGTGGCCTTATAACCCGCAACGGCGAAAGGGTAGGTCTCCAAAGTTGCAACAAAATTGGGAGGAACCATACCGAGTTACAAAGCGAATCAACGACGTCGTATACCGAATACAGGAACATCGTAAGCCGAGAGCTAAAATGAAAATCGTGCATCTGGACCGTCTTGCCCCATATTACACCCAGGGAGAATTGACTACAAATAGCGACACATCTTTTCGGGGCGAAAAGAACTGAGGTGGGGGCAGTGTTACATGTACAAATAATTACATGTACAAATAATTCTGCGAGCTAATGTCGCAATTGTTTTCATCATCATTAAGAACGTCAACAAATGAATTTACTCGAACCCACGAGAACCCAACAAGCATGATCAACATCTGCAAGTGACGTCACTCCATTCATTAATTTGCTCGAACCTACCAGGTACCTTTCGGTAGAACATTCGCCAATGTACGAGAAATGGGTGAATAGGTAGAGACCCTATATAAAGGTGAGCTGAATGAATGGGGGGAACATTCATTCGACCGCGATAAGAACTGCGATTGTGTGTGGGAAGCGATATTATTCGAGTAGTAGAGAAGTGTGTTTCGTAATAGTGAAGTGATTTAGAAGACAATTGCGATAAGAAATTTATGGACAAGTGTTAGAATTTTAATAGTGAAAATTAAAATTAGGTGAAATAGTCAAACAAATGATTGTGCATTTTTAATTAAATAAACTCTTTTAACTTAAATTAAGAGACATTGCGTTTTCACTTTCCCGGAACATTAAAATTATTGGCCGCGAACCGAAAACACGCGACAATATATATATATATATATATATATATATATATATATATATATATATATATATATATATATATATATATATATATATATATATATATATATTTATATATATACATCGAGATGTACATATACATTGTGACAAAAAAGTATCCGAAAATTGCAAATAACACGCAAAAATTTAATTATTCATCAAAATCACACGGAGCCAAATATAGTGAATACGGTGGTTGATCGATGGTACTCGTATTTATTGCATTTTTGGCTTTAAATTCGGTCACAATCAAAAAACCACAAAGATCGCAACGCAATATAGAGGTGTCCTGACGTAAGCATCTGCTGTAAACAAATTGGTTGACAGATCGCGCTCATTTTTTTTTTGTGGTAAGGAGGTGAATGCCCATTTACGCAGAGAGTGTGGTGCTTTCCTGCTCGCAAGAAGGCGTCTGGACTACACACTTATTCACCTCCGTTGTCAACCTGAGACGCTAGCCTGGAACCGGTTAACACATTACTTCGGGCCAGGTCTCGTTATGTGGCACCATGAGGCACTTTCAAACTGGGGAACCGCTCTTCTAGCGCGAGGGGAGAGGGGAAGAGGAGGTACATGACAAGCGATTTCCCAGTCCCAACACCCACGGCTGCTGTTGGTCCCTTTTATATTTTAGGACTGCCCGAACACAACATGCCACCTGGTTCCATTTTTCAACCGATTCGAGCATCACCGCGACTTTATTTTCCGGAGTGAGCTCTCTCGTCTCCCTGTAGCGGTACCTTCACAGCTTGTCCCATTTTATGCGCGCAAAAAATGTGTGGCAGGCATTGTCTTCCTCTCCTGGGCAATACTGACAATCAGGGGACCGTAACTTACCAATCATGTGCAGGTATGACTGAAAAACACCCATTTCCGATGAAAAGCTGGGTCAGATAGAATTCAATTCAATTCAGCTATGGTCTCACATCCGGGATGAGGCGCGCAGTCCACCTTCCCTTCATGCAATTCACCGAAGACTGCTGCCAATCGTTGAGTGACCACTGTCTCTCCTCGCGGACAATCATCTCACTCGCATCCTCGTTTCGATGCAAACAAATAGAGCGGAGCTCTCTAGCAAGGAGGCCGACAGGTATCACGCCTTTAATGACTTTCACCACCGAATAAGAGACTGTCTGATACGAAGATTCCCCATGCCACTGCTCCATACAGTAGCACTGACCCTACAGCACTCATCAAGAGGCATCTTCTTGACGGGCTGGGTCCTCCTACGTTGGATATACAAGTAAGTTGACCCAGAGCCGATACTCTTGAAGTAGCCTTCTCAGAGAAATTCAGTTCCGAGTCGATGTGTTGCCCCAGGCACTTCGCTGATGGCTTCGATTAAATTCGTGTATCTCCAATACTGATCACCCTTACTCTAGGGATTCCCTTTTTTGTCAAGATGACCACTTCGGGTTTCTCCAGTGCTAAACTGAGCCCACGAGTAGACATCCAGTCTCTCACTCGGTGCATTAGCATACCTAGCCTAACTTTTGCTTGTTCAACGGTGCATCCAGCGGGCAGCCCCACAACATCATTTGCATAGCTGATCAAGCGTGACTCATCTGGCTTCTCCAGTGTCAGTAGCCCGTAATAAGACACGTTCTACAGGTCTGAACCAAGGATAGATCCCTGGGCACCACCCGATGTAACCGACATCTTTCGTTGGCCCTGTGTCGTGCTTTAGACCAGGCTTCAGTCCTTTACGTAGTCCCTCAAAACCCACATTAGATATTCTGGAACTTGAAAAGGCTTTCCTAGCGTATCCAGAATATCCACCCATCTAGCGGAGTTGAAGGCGTTCCCAACATCGAGTGTCACCAAAAAGGACGAACCACCGCTTGGTTCGACTATGTACCCCTGCCTTTTTGGACCGCGCTTAACACCTCCGCAAACGCATCAATGGTAGAATGTCCTACCCTAAAGCCATACTGCCGAGGAGATAGGTCCCCAGAAGCACGAATCGTGTCAGTGAGTCTTCCCTTGATGAGTTTCTCTAGCACTTTCCCAGCCGTGTCTAGCATGCATAACGGACAGTATGCAGATGGTGTTCCGGGATTTCCCTTCCCGTGCAGATCAGCACGAGACTCGCCACCTTCCATCGTACCGGGAAAACCCCGTCCTGTAGGCAACCGTTGAATATGCTGAGCAGCAAGTCAGAAAAATGGCGATAGACAAGCTGCAACACCTCTGCTGGAACACCATCTGGACTTGGAGCCTTCCTGGCTTTCAATAAAAGGACTGCCTACTCCGATTTCAACTGTGTGAAGAGTAGACACTCGACTGCTGCTCCACCGTGGACAGCATCAGCAGGCACGGAATGAGGGGGAAGAGTCCCCGCACTATCCCATCCATTTTTTCCGGACCATGTGTACAAGGCTTCCGTAGGGCGCCAAACTTTTGCATAACTAACTTGTCACCAAGGCCCTACGGATCTGTGTTCACATTGTCCACTCGGTCTCCCCAGCAGCGAGCCTTGCTATTGTTTATCAATTCACGAATGCATTTTCTGGCCGACTTATATGCTGCCACCCGGATGCATGCCTCGTCATGGTTCCATGCCCATTGAGCCTCACATCGAAGCTTGTGACACTCCCTTCGCTTTTCAGCGATTTCAGTTAACCACCAGTACACTGGGGGCTTGGCGGGCCGGGGTTTTTGGCGGCGCATAGAAGCGCAGCAAGCAGTCGTGATGATGCTCATAGTAGAGTTCACCACGCCTTGAATTGCTACTTCTTTTGTCGCCTCCGAAATTCCCTACAGCAGCTCACCTGCTGTCAGCACCTTAACGAACCTCTTGACTTGCATCCTTCCGATGTTTCGTTCAATTGTAGAAAGCAGAGAGCACGGACTTCGGGAGACAACATCACTGATCTGAAGCAGAATTCACTGATGATCACTGGCTGAGTAATCCTCTAGTACTTTCCAATTTTATATCGTCATACTAGGGACTCCGAAGCGAATGTCACGGGCGGTATGGCTCCTTCACAGCCAGTACGGTGGAAAGTTGGAGTGTTTCCAGTGTTTAGCACGACAACCGCCGTCCTGGCTGCCATTTTCAGGATTTGATTTCCCCACGGATCTGTTTGAGGCATGCCCTATTCTATTGCTTCAGCGTTGAAATTTCACCCAACGCGCAAGTTGCCCTCAATGTTCGACACAGCGCCCTCCAAAGCATTAAGCTGGGCTTGGAAAGATTGTATCGACTCGTTCGGTCTTAGGTGCACACTAAAGAAGGTGGTCCCTGCACACCGAACCCACACGAAACCATCCCCCCGTCCACAACTTTCCGGTTGAA
The DNA here is from genome assembly GCA_963969285.1 of Odontomyia ornata. NCBI lineage: Eukaryota > Metazoa > Arthropoda > Insecta > Diptera > Stratiomyidae > Odontomyia > Odontomyia ornata. The sequence continues at coordinate 43,406,025 of OZ017743.1, forward strand.
AATCACTGTTCCGATCCCTGATGGCGGCAGTACCAGTTTCGTCAGGATACCATAATGCATCATGGTGTTGCTCACTCAGCAGTATAACGTCGGCTTTCATGTCCCTCGCAAACTGCTCAAGCAGATTTCGTGTGGTTGAACTGCGTTGTAGGTTTAGCTACCGGATGCGGGTCATCGAAGTTCCGATTTTCCCTTGGCTAGGCCTTCCTGGAAAGCCCGGCATTTTCCTGATCCCAAGTGGTGTCCAAAATCGGGTTTTGGATCAGAATCTTTGCAAAGAATACAGTGTGCCTCCTCTGTACACTCTTTTCTTTTATGTCCCATTCCACCGCATTTGTAACATAGGGAACTCCTATCGGGTTTTTTGCATACTTGTGTGGTGTGACCATAGCCCAGGCATTTGAAACATTTAAAAGCCGTTGCTCTTTGCGTTTCCTAGAGTCACCCTACACAACCTACTTGTACTTTGCTCTTGTTCAGGGATTGTTCGGCACCCTTTTCGGTCAAGTCAATGATGGCCATGCATTGTCCCTCTTTGTTTACTGGTGCGAGTCTCGCTTTGATCCTTTCAACGCTAGGGAACTCTCTTTTGATGGCCTCTTCTACCTCGGCCATATCCGTGATGCAGCCAATGTCTCTTATTTTGATCGTCGCCTTCAGCTCGAGCGAAGCTTTTTATAGTGGCGCTTTTGTTGAGGGCTTTCTTTATTGCGTCGCAAACTGCTTCCGTATGGTCGGCCTTTGCTCAGAATTCGACCAGTATGTGACCCGACCACGTTGGTCGCACTGCTATAATGGCAGTATTGGTGTCTTTGGGCCTTACGTTTCCCCTGATGTCCCGCAGCACTTCCGCGTAGGATCGGCGATCTTGGGGTTTTACGAGCAGTGCCTGCTGCAGGTGCCTTCGTCAGGGCTTCTTTATCTCCTGTTTTGCATCGGGTTTTTTTCTTATTGAGTGTCTGTGCAAACTTTACTTTCAGGCACTTTTAAAGGAGTTTCTTTTCAGCTTCCTTCGCTCTTTTTGTAAGCACTGTCTCAAACCCATGATCTGGTGCTCCACTCCCATCAAGTGCCTCTTCCTTCCTTCTTTTATTCCGATCTCCTTCGATCACGCTAGACGCTATTCTTTTATTGATTTTTGATGGTGGAGCTATCTGCATGTGGCCTTTAGATTTCATTTTTAGCGCTTCTTAAGCTCTCTGCTCGTCTTTGGCCTTTAACCAGCTACTCCAATAATGCCCTATGCGGTATAGGAGGTCCTCTTCTTCATGGAACCCACTCTTTATTACGTTGCTGACTTTTGGGGAGTCGCATGCAGATTGTATTTTTTTGAGAATATCTCCCGCTTTTCGGAATAGCCTTTCTTATTCCTGTCCCTTGACGGCACGTGTACTTTGCGACAATCCTAGGTAGAGGTTATCACTTCCGCCACATTTTCGATGTTGATGATGCTATCACACAACGTCGGTTGATTTGTCTGGTCACTTGTTTCTTTTCCTTCCGTAATGTACTCGTTGGCTTCAGGATTGTTCTTTGTTACAACGGAATTTACGACCCTTGCTTCAATCGCTTCGGTAGCAATCGCAGCAGTGACCATCGAATTCTTGATGTTCTTTATATTTTCTTCCATCGCTTGAACACCTGAAGCGTCCTGCAGAGTTTCCTGCTTTTCCTTATAGGATGCTTTGGCGTTCACTTACTTTATTTGGTGCACCCAAACCCCGCTGGAATCTCAGTCTGAACTAGACTATCTGATAATCTCTGTTTTTTGTCCATCTTCTCAGTCATTGTCGTTTTTGTCATTGTTAGTACTGCTCTCGATGTACGAGTACTCTTAACATCGTGGCTACAACCGCTGGTTGCGTCATCGTTATTATTATTTTCATTTCTTTTTGGATTTTTGTGATCTTTTTTAAGTGTTTTTGGTTGCTCCAGTTTTATTGGATCCCCTCTCGGAACCGCTATCTCCGTTCGTGTATGTAGTCGCCTTTTTCGTTCCATGGTTATCTTTGCAGAGCAGGGAGGCCATGCAAGGGTTGGCACAAGCTTTTATGGGGACAAGTGCTCAGAGCCAGACCAGCGCTGATCGGGAGTTCGTCTCAACCGAGCCTACAGCACCAACTCAATGATGCGAATTTCGAACATACTCCGAGGCCTGCCAAGTTTTACCGGGATGGAGACGGTATGATAGTTGAATTGGAGCCATTTACACACGAGTGTCACCTTGGTGCTACTGTCCAAAGAAACTAGGTCCAAACCATCATATCCGCCAGCCCAAAGCATCAATTCTAATTCGTTAACGAAAGCGTAGTCCAGATCCAATCAGGGTCGTTACCTGTCATCCCAGGAGGGAACCTCATGGCGCCCCCCATATCCTCGGGTTTGTGGGGGTGGCGCTCTCCAAAGAATGCTAGCCTCCAAGAGTGCTCTTGTCGACCGGCATTCTCCGTGCGGAAACTTCCTCGGGTATGTGGGGGTGGAACTTCACAAAGAATGCTAGCCTCCAAGAGTATTCCTGTTGGCCAGCATTCCCTTGCGGCTCATATTTGGCACAGTAATTAAGGCCAGTTCTATCAACTTAACAGAATACATTATTTTTAAATAAAATTTACATAAAGAATTCAAATTACAATTTCAGGGTACTTTGTTGCCACAATGTATATGTATTTATGTATATAAACATAAAGTGAACGCCGTAATCAATTTCAAGAAATTTACATAAAAAGATCCTTCTTAACCGTTTCACTCATTCACGTTTATTCGATACCCATCGCCTTCGTTTTTAGTTAACTTTGGCACATAATTTTCATGAAAGTTTCATGAAACTTATACCTTATAGTTCAATGAAAACTTGACTTTGCATTTTCATGTTCATTTTTAAAGTTATGATCAGTTATGGACGGAAAAGTAGCGTCCTTTTAGGTTGCGGTTCTCGTCGATCTTCAGTGTGGAAATCACTAGTTTTAGATTTCTGGGCAAATAATGTATAAAATCAATTGGAAAGGAACGAATCAATTTTGAAATGGCGATTAATAATTTGCAATCGTTCAAACCTTATTACTACTTCGGGGAATTTTATAAATCCTATGTGTAACGTTTACGTCTAAAGTCCATCAGTTAGCAAAGAATGAATGCGGAAGAGAAAAGCATCCTTAAAATTTTCCTCTTAATATTGTTGAATTGTATTTATGCTGCATTGAGAATTAATTTATTGGGTATTTCCGGTAGAAATGATTTGCTAAAGTCAGTGGTGGAGCGTGGGTTTCGAGGGAAAGGAAGCAGAAATATTACGCCACAACCTTGTACTTTATGTGAATTATTTTAAATCTCTAGCTTTTATAAATAAGCAAATTTACAAGCAGTACGCACATCCATTTAATATATAAAGGTAAAAAAGCAGAATTTAAATTGTACAGAGTTGATTTAGCTCCAAACATTTTTTCCACTTTTCTAAAAACCTGGTTGCAATTTTACTATGTATCATTATGAAAAAAAATTAAAATCATAGATGTAGTATTAGTATTATGGCTTCAAAATATTTAAATTGTAATTAGATTTTCATAGGAAAGTGCACTAATCAGTCAATTCAACTTTATGATGTATAACTTGTCAAACTTAGAGATAAGAATTCACTTGTCTAGCAAGAACCACGAGGAGGTGTAGAGCTTTCTTGCCAGGAGAGAAGGGCAAGGGAGGCAAAATGCTTTGCAAGCCATCATATGTTCAACAGTTTAGGAAGCAGTTTACGCACCCAATAATTGTCAGCAAAGTAGTTTGCCGGCCAAATTACAACAACCAACAGATGGTTAAAAGGAATACAGCAAGGATAAAATAAGTTAATACATAAATTAAACTTTTGTTTGACTTTGCATTATAACATAAAATAAAATTTTACGTTTAAAAGTATTTATTCAAAGAAAAATGAAAACTGAGCAGTTGGGTCATGATGAAAGTTTCGATAAAATAGTGATATTGAAGTGTAAAATTTTTTTCTCCTTTTGCACTGCAAAATTGTCAATGGTTAGATTGTATCTCTTATCAGCACTGAGAAGGTCTCTTAGTAAACTTTTCTCGATTGACAAAAGTGACAAATTACTAAGACCTTCTTCCCCGGTAGAATTTCAAAAGTAATTGTTCATTCTTTTCAACGTTGAATAGCTACATTCTGGTGAAGCTATTGTTGCGGGTATAATTAAAAACTAACTGTGGAAGTTTGAAAAAAATCGGGTAAACTGCTGGCAGGTTGATTATTGAGAAAATATTGAAAAATCTTTTTAAAAGTTTTTACCTTTCATATCACAATCAGAAAAAAGTTGGGTAGACAGACCTTCGCTCATGTCAGAAGGGTTTTGTACTCAACTTACAAAATAAAATCACCTGCATCGAATTAAATCAAGAAATATGTCAAAGAGATTTGCTCGTTTAAAGAAATATGTTATCAGGAATTTTTTAAAAGATCAAATCAAAACTGCAGTGTCTGGTTCGATGGAAAGTACATAAAATACCAAAAGAGTGTGCTATTTTTGTTGTAATTGGAGAAATTTCAAATAAATATAACTTCGTTGAATATGATACGAATTTCATCAAACTTATCGAGTATTAGGATCTTGTGTAAGGCTACAAAAATGTCGAATTTTGTTGGGTTTTGAAGCATCCATACGATTTTATTGGAGAAAATGTGAAATTTGAAAATCATACTATTATTAACAAGTTGAACGAATTTTGACTTCTGAGTATTTGTCACTGTTGTACTCATAAATATCTCCCTTGATAATTTTTTTCAGATTTTTAAGATACCAGGTGTAAAATCGCGAGGGGGGAAAGACATTTTTCGTGCACCCAACGAAGCCAAAATTGTCAGTTTAAGGACTGTTTTGAAAAACTCTCATGAAGACTTTCATTTGATACTCACATTGGCTACCTTTGATGAATTGTTTTTTCAGAGGCCACTCCCCTGTACTGTAATCATTGATTCATGGCATCAGAATTTTATTCCGAACCCTAGAATGGTTACAAAGCCCTTCTGTTAGGAGCTCTCTCCCGTCTCCTCGACTTGTTTCACCTGTGAGTATTAATTGTAGGTACTCATCTTCATTCATTCATCAAATTAAATTAAGTGTTAAAAGCATGCACCTTAAGCGTTGAAGTTGGGAAGAAATATCTCAAATTAATTCAATCTTCGCATTTGAAACAGCCACTATTTTATTTTACGATTACTGATTCCACTCGCAGAACCAATTCTCAAAGATATTCATGATACCTATCATTCCCGAAACTTTCATGCAAACCCTAGCAAACCGTTGTGTCTGAGTCGGTAAAAAGCGCATATTGTTCCATAGCCATGTTTCCATAGTAACACAGCGCATATTGCTCCACAGTAATACAGGAACATGCAAACCGCTATAACTTTGTTGAGTACCATTCAATCTTTATGAAACTTGCAGGACAGGTCAATCTTGTAAATAGTTATTTGTATACCGAATTCGGTTGAATTTACCGTTAAGATTTAATTCAAGAAGATGTAAAATCGATAAATCATACTATTACTAACAGGGTTGAATGAATTTCAACTTCTCACTTATTTGTTGTTGTTGCACTTATTAAGGCCTACATTCACGATTTTTTTGGCTTTTTCGAATGAAAGGTGTCCAATCGCGAGGGGGTACGTGGAAACTTCATAAATTTTCCCTTCCCCTGCCCCCCACGGTACTAATACGGCAATTTTAAGACTTGTTTTGAAAAGATTTCATTAAGACCTTTCCAACGACACCTTACTTGACTACCAATGGTGAAAAAATTATTTTGAGGGGTCACCTTTCTATATGGGGGGATCTTCCTTAAGCCCCTTTGAAAAATTTTTCCACCCCAAAAGTTGCCACTTCTGACCTTTCCACAAAGTTTCATTGCAAGACATTGTCAAGGTCAATTGTAGACAAATGTGTAAAGTGTACTCGAGCCAATCCAAAGATACTCACCCAAATAATTTGTAACCTACCAGCACCGAGGGCACAAACTGGAACACCATTTATCAATACCGGGGTTGATTTCTGCGGCCCTATATACTATCATTTCCAAATCAGAGGAAAAGGCAACGAAAGACTTACATTGCAGTTTTTTGTTGCTTCACGACAAAGGCTGGGAATTTGAACTTGGTCTGTAATTTGTCCACCAAAGCCTTTCTATGTCCCCTGGAAAAGTTCATTGGATGGCGTGGCCACTTTCGGAGAATATACGCGAAAATCCCAAACAGTTTGTTGATGCGAGGAACAAAGTGCAAGAAATATCAACCTCAAATTATTCAGATTCAGCTCAATAGGATCAACAAAGGCATTACATCGCTGCTTGAATCTCGAAATTGGAGAACCCGATCAATGGACCAAGACAGTTGGAGGCGCTATTTGCAGGAAGCAAATGCTCGAGAGAGGCTGTAGTGCTTTAAAGAAGCAGAATATATATATATATATATATATATATATATATATATATATATATATATATATATATATAAATATATATATATATATATATATATATATATATATATATATATATATATATATATATATATATATATATACATATATATATATATATATATATATATATATATATATATATATATATATATTTATATGTGTGTATATATATACACTGGCGGACAAAAGTCTACGACAGCTCCTTATACGAGTATTGAGACTTTGTTTAATTGGAAGCTTTAAACGAAAATCCATTGGTATGCATTTTTCAATAACGTAAATATATTTATCAAAAAACAAACACAAAAACATTTCATAACAAACTTAAGGAAAAATTCGTAAAAACATAAAAAAATGAATGGACAAAAGTCTACGTCAGTCAGTGCTGGCTGACTTGTACACAAAATATTTTCAACTAAATGTATTGGAAATTTTAAAAAATTTTGCTGGCTTTAAATTTCGTTGGACCCCTTTTAGCATCAATTACTGCTTGCTTTTCTCCCATTCTGTAACAAGTGCTTCCTTCAACCAATTTATATTTTTAATGTGACATTTTCGAATTTTCCGTTCCAAAACTCCCATACATGCTCTATTGGGTTTAAATCTGGACTTTGCGGAGGCGTATTAAGTTACCTGGGAGCGTAGTACAACAACCAGTTCTTGACAAAAATGCTGTCTGTTTTGGATCATTGTCTTGTTGCAAGATCCATCTCTCTCCAAGACCCAACTTCTCCACTGATGGCTTCAAATGTTATTCTAACAGGTTTTTGTAAACATAACGGTCCATCGTAGTGACAACAAAAGCCAATCTGCCACCCCAGATGCAGCGATGGCTCCCCAAAACCATCACATTACCTCCACCGTGCTTGACAGTAGGAATCAAATTGTTGGTCTCTTAAGCCGTGTTCTTTTTCCTGCATACTTGACTGCGACCATCATTTCCAAAAATGTCGAATTTGGACTCATCTGTGAAAAGGACACGATCCTAAAAATCATTGTTCTTGTTAATATGGGCCTGCGCGAACTGTAGACGCAGAAGTCGGTTTTTGGCGGATGTTAGTGGCTTTTTACGTAGAGTTCCTCTTTAAAACGCATTAAAATTTAGTGCTCTTGTGATGGTTCTTGCATGGACATTCCTTTTCCTTTCCGTAGCCAATTGTTTCACCAAATTTGGAACATTTATTTTTGTATTACTGTTCACTTCTTTTAGAATAAAACTAATGTCTCTGCGCGATAACTTTTTCGGTTGGCTAGTTCGTGGCTTATTTTCAATAGAAGCACGGTTTCCAAAGTTTTTGAGGATTGTATACACAGAAGTTCATTTAAGTTTCAGTGATTTCGCGATTTCCGAGCACGATTTAGTGTATTTTCTATACTATGCGAACAAATTTCGGATATCACTAGAAATTTCTTTTCGCGATATACTTAGAGTTAGATACTAGTGATAAAACTAAAACAGAATTGCAGCAGCTAATATACAGGATGAGCACAATACCAAGTGAACAAATATTGACGACATTCCGTTACGTGTAGTTGGAAATTTTTTGTATATAACAGAGTCAACACTGACTGTCGTAGACTTTTGTCCATTCAATTTTTTACGTTTTTAGGACTTTCTCCTTAATTCTAGTGTGAAAAGATTTTATCTTTTTCTATTTATAAATATATTCGCGTTATAGAACAATGCACTTCAATGGATTTTTGAAAGCTTCCAATTAACCAATTTCTAAATATAAGGAATTGTCGTGGACTTTTGTCCATCACGGGATGGAGAAATATACATATATATATATATATATATATATATATTTATATATATATACATATATATATATATATATATATATATATATATATATATATATATATATATATATATATATATATATATATCTATATCTATATATATATATATATATATATACTCGTATATATATAGGTATATATATATATATATATATATATATATATATATATATATATACTCGTATATATATAGGTATATATATATATATATATATATATATATATATATATATATATATATATATATATATATATATATATATATATATATATACATATATATATTGTCGCGTGTTATTGGTTCGCGGCCAATAATTTAAACGTTCCGGGAAAGTGAAAACGCAATGTCTTTTAATTTAAGTTAAAAGAGTTTATTTAATTCAAGAAAATGCACAATAATCAGTTTAACACTTTCACTAATTTTAATTTTCACTATTAAAATAAAATCTAACACTTGTCCATAAATTTCTTATCGCAATTGTCGTCTAAATCACTTCACTATTATGAAACACACTTTCCACACACTTTCCACACACTTTCGCAGTTCTTATCGCGGTCGAATGAATGATTCTCCCCATTCATTCAGCTCGCCTTTATATAGGGTCTCTACCTATTCACCCATTTCTCGCACAATGGTGAATGTTAAACCGAGAGGTACCTGGTAGGTTCGAGCAAGTTCATGAATGGAGTGACGTCACTTGCAGATGTTGATCATGCTTGTTGGGTTCTCGTGAATTCATTCGTTGACGTTCTTAATGATGATGAAAACAATTGCAACAGTAGCTCGCAGAATTATTTGTACATGTAATTATTTGTACATGTAACACTGCCCCCACCTCAGTTCTTTTCGCCCCGAAAAGATGTGTCGCTATTTGTAGTCAATTCTCCCTGGGTGTAATATGGGGCAAGACGGTCCAGATGCACGATTTTCATTTTAGCTCTCGGCTTATGATGTTCCTGTATTCGGCATACGACGTCGTTGATTCGCTTTGTAACTCGGTATGGTCCCTCGCAATTATGTTGCAACTTTGGAGACCTACCCTTTCGCCGTTGCGGGTTATAAAGCCACATCAAGTCATCTTGCTGGAAGCCAGTAGAATTAGCCTTTAGATCATACCTGGTCTTCATGCGGTCAGTAGCCAATTCGAGGTGTTTTCGCACTGTCCGATGTATCTGGTTCAACCGTTGTCTTAGATCACTTGCGTACTCCGAGATCGTTTGGGGTTTCTCAGGGGGTGTTCCGAACTTTATATCGGCTGGCAAACGAATAGTCTTTCCAAAAATGACTTTGGCTGGGGCTTGGCCCGTCGACGCATGTTCAGCGGCTCTATACGCCATTAAAAATAGTGGGATATGTCGGTCCCAGTCCCTTTGGTTCTCGTCAACCATCTTGGCAAGGTGTTTATTGAGCGTGCCGTTGAAACGTTCGACCATTCCATCGGATTGGGGATGCAGCGGTGTTGTCCTCGTTTTCCGTATTCCCAGCTGCTCGCACATTTCGCTAAAAACTAGTGGCTCAAAGTTTCGGCCTTGATCCGAATGTAGTTCACAAGGCACGCCGTACCTGCTGACCCAATTTAACACTAGCTGTTCAGCTACAGTAGTTGCTTCCTGGTTGGGAATGGGGTAGACCTCGGGCCACTTGCTGAAATAATCAGCTACAACCAGCGTGTATCGATTTCCCCATTCAGATTCAGGAAAGGGTCCAGCGATGTCAACAGCAATCCTTTCGAATGGCACGCCTACGCTATAGGTTTGCATTTGTCCTCTCAGTCGTCGCTTTGGGCCTTTGACGGAAGCGCAAATTGTGCATCTGCGACACCAGTCCTCTACGTCTTCTCGAGCGTGGAGCCAGTAGAATCTTTCCCGCAATTTTGCTAAGGTCTTGTTAACACCAAGATGACCTCCCGCGGATCCTTCATGCATTTCCTTAACCACATCGTGGATTCGGCTTTTGGGTAGTATAGTTTGCATCCTATAGGAGCTGCCATCCGCCGTTTCCCATTTCCGCTTGAGTACGCCACCCTCCACCTGTAGGGAGTTCCATTGTGCCCAATAGCTTTTCAGGGTTGCGCCATGCATCGAAACGTCCTTCCACTCCGGTCGCCCAGTTGTCTCCTTCCATACGAGCAATGGTCCGATGTCTTCATCGGCTAGCTGGGCATTTCGAATCTCCTCCGATGACCAACCTTCATCGAATTCGGCCGTTATCACTCGCAGATCAACGGGCGGCTCCTTTTCCTCAATCCGTTGGCAATGTTTGCAGTTAGTTGGACATGGATGACGAGATAGGGCGTCAGCATTTCCATGAACCCTGCCCTTGTGGAGCAGTTGGGGCCTCACTAGCTCTAGTCGGATCGTCGATCGGGTTGCACCAGTGTCGTTTGTTAGGGTGCATTGTTCTTCATCAACTTGACCAGGAAGGCATCTGTCTGCTTCTCCACGATGTTGCCTTGGCACGGTGCTGGGGATGTCGATACTCGTGGCCAACGTTCGCCCCACGAAGTTGGCCCTTGCAGTTTGATGGGCCTCCATTCTAGGCTCCTGACACGGTCTGGATCTCCACCACCCTGGACAATAGCTCGGTCTTCTCCCCTTCTTGCAGTCTCTTTGCAGGTGCCCTTTTTCCCCGCAATTCCAGCATCTAGGCGCACCATTCACCTGCAGCTCTCGCTCAATTCCCACGCGCTCACACCTGGATTTATCTGTCACTACTTCGCAAACCCGGACAGTGGTGCGGGTCACCTTTTTGGCTGCCTCAAAATTTAAACTAAAAGCCAATGCTTCCTTGACTGTTTGCTTTTGAGCTAACCGCACGGCTTGTTGCAATTCCTTGTCCTTTAAGGCGCTGATGAATGCTTCTGCTGCTACGTCATCTCGATGTTCTGGGTCGTACGCTGGGTAAGCCAAAAGTGCCAATCGCTCAATGTCTTGTGCTAGCTGCTGCAAGGTTTCGCCAGACTTCTGCATCCGATGCCGTAGCTGCGCCCGGTAAATCTGCTTCAGATGATCGTCTCCATAACGCATGTCCAGCGCATTCATTATAGCAGCCGGGTTTGAATGCAGCTCAACGGGGATAGTCTGCAAAAGCTCGGCAGCTGGGCCTCTTAAAGCCAGAATTAACGCAGTTGCTCGTTCCTGCTCATTCCAGTGATTTATCCTAGCGGCTGCTTCAAACTGGATTTTGTGAATACTCCAGACCGTTTGCCCATCGAATATTGGTGCTTGGACATTTCTGGATGTGCTTTGCGCTGCGGTTATAAGCGAGGCTGGTGAAGAGGTTACTACTGCTTTTGCTGCTTCCAATTCCTTTTTCATGTTTCCCATCTCATGGTTGATTCTCTCCTCTACCTGGCTGATATCATGGTTTATTCTCTCCTCGACCTGGCTGATCTCATGGTTAATTCTCTCCTTGACCTGGTAAACCTTTTCCTCGACCTGGTCAACCTTTTCCTCGACACCTTTAATTTGTTTGTTCAGATGACCGAGCTCCGATTTTATTTCGGTTGACTGTTTCTCCAGCTTCTGTGTGATGTCTGCCTTGATTTCGATCGCTTGTTGGTCCAGCTTCGCTGATTGTTCGTTTAGCTTCGTTGATTGTTCGCTTAGCTTCGTTGATTGTTCATTTGACTTCGCAGCTAAACTGGATGTCTGTTCATTTAGCTGCGCTGGTTGTTCGCTTAGCTTCGCTGATTGTTCATCTAGCTTCGCAGTCAGACTCGATGACATCACCATTAACATTTACATTAGCGCATTTTCTGGCTGCTTCGATATTGGTGTTTCTACTTCTCCACCTTCTGCGCCTTTTTCCGCATCTGAGAACTCACCCGAATCCAGATTCACGCCTTCCGACTCGATCGCGTCACGCAAGCGTGCAATCAGTGTGGCCTTTGTACCTTGCGTAGCCAGGTTTCGCTGTTCCAACTCTTCCTTAAGCTCCGACATGGTCAATTCATTAATTTTTAAGTTTAAGCTTCGTGGCATTTTTAATGTTTCTTTAAATTTTACTATTGTGCACTTTAAAAATGTTCAAATTTTCACTTTCAAAATTTTTCTTTCGCACTTCTTGACACCATTGTCGCGTGTTATTGGTTCGCGGCCAATAATTTTAACGTTCCGGGAAAGTGAAAACGCAATGTCTTTTAATTTAAGTTAAAAGAGTTTATTTGATTCAAGAAAATGCACAATAATCAGTGTAACACTTTGACTAATTTTAATTTTCACTATTAAAATAAAATCTAATACTTGTCCATAAATTTCTTATCGCAATTGTCGTCTAAATCACTTCACTATTACGAAACACACTTTCCACACACTTTCGCAGTTCTTATCGCGGTCGAATGAATGATTCTCCCTATTCATTCAGCTCGCCTTTATATAGGGTCTCTACCTATTCACCCATTTCTCGCACAATGGTGAATGTTCTACCGAGAGGTACCTGGTAGGTTCGAGCAAGTTCATGAATGGAGTGACGTCACTTGCAGATGTTGATCATGCTTGTTGGGTTCTCGTAAACTCATCGTTGACGTTCTTAATGATGATGAAAACAATTGCAACAGTAGCTCGCACAATTATTTGTACATGTAATTATTTGTACATGTAACAATATATATATATATATTGCTACATGTACAAATAATTACATGTACAAATAATTCTGCGAGCTACTGTCGCAATTGTTTTCATTAAGAACGTCAGTAAATGAATTTACTCGAACCCACGAGTAAATTCAACAAGCATAATCAACATCTGCAAGTGACGTCACTCCATTTGCTCGAACCTACCAGGTACCTCTCGGTAGAACATTCGCCAATGTGCGAGAAATGGGTGAATACGTAGAGACCCTATATAAAGGCGAGCTGAATGAATGGGGGGATCATTCATTCGACCGCGATAAGAACTGCGAAAGTGTGTGGGAAGTGTGTTTCGTAATAGTGAAGTGATTTAGAAGACAATTGCGATAAGAAATTTATGGACAAGTGTTAGATTTTTTAATAGTGAAAATTAAAATAAGTAAAAGTGTTACACTGATTATTGTGCATTTTATTGAATTGAATAAACTCTTTTAACTTAAATTAAAAGACATTGCGTTTTCACTTTCCCGGAACGTTAAAATTATTGGCCGCGAATGAAAACACGCGACAATGGTGTCAAGAAGTGCGAAAGAAAAAATTTTGAAAGTGAAAATTTGAACATTTTTATAGTGCACAATAGTAAAATTTAAAGAAACATTAAAAATGCCACGAAGCTTAAACTTAAAAATTAATGAATTGACCATGTCGGAGCTTAAGGAAGAGTTGGAACAGCGAAACCTGGCTACGCAAGGTACAAAGGCCACACTGATTGCACGCTTGCGTGACGCGATCGAGTCGGAAGGCGTGAATCTGGATTCGGGTGAGTTCTCAGATGCGGAAAAAGGCGCAGAAGGCGGAGAAGTAGAAACACCAAAATCGAAGGAGCCAGAAAATGCGCTAATGCAAATGTTAATGCTGATATCATCGAGTCTGACTGCGAAGCTAGATGAACAATCAACGAAGCTAAGCGAACAATCAACGAAGCTAAACGAACAATCAGCGAAGCTGGACCAACAAGCGATCGAAATCAAGGCAGACATCACACAGAAGCTGGAGAAACAGTCAACCGAAATAAAAGCCGAGCTCGGTCATCTGAACAAACAAATTAGAGGCGTCGAGGAAAAGGTTGACCAGGTCGAGGAAAAGGTTTACCAGGTCGAGGAGAGAATTAACCATGAGATCAGCCAGGTCGAGGAGAGAATAAACCATGATATCAGCCAGGTAGAGGAGAGAATCAACCATGAGATGGGAAACATGAAAAAGGAATTGGAAGCAGCAAAAGCAGTAGTAACCTCTTCACCAGCCTCGCTTATAACCGCAGCGCAAAGCACATCCAGAAATGTCCAAGCACCAATATTCGATGGGCAAACGGTCTGGAGTATTTACAAAATCCAGTTTGAAGCAGCCGCTAGGATAAATCACTGGAATGAGCAGGAACGAGCAACTGCGTTAATTCTGGCTCTAAGAGGCCCAGCTGCCGAGCTTTTGCAGACTATCCCCGTTGAGCTGCATTCAAACCCGGCTGCTATAATGAATGCGCTGGACATGCGTTATGGAGACGATCATCTGAAGCAGATTCACCGGGCGCAGCTACGGCATCGGATGCAGAAGTCTGGCGAAACCTTGCAGCAGCTAGCACAAGACATTGAGCGATTGGCACTTTTGGCTTACCCAGCGTACGACCCAGAACATCGAGATGACGTAGCAGCAGAAGCATTCATCAGTGCCTTAAAGGACAAGGAATTGCAACAAGCCGTGCGGTTAGCTCAAAAGCAAACAGTCAAGGAAGCATTGGCTTATAGTTTAAATTTTGAGGCAGCCAAAAAGGTGACCCGCACCACTGTCCGGGTTCGCGAGGTAGTGACAGATAAATCCAGGTGTGAGCGCGTGGGAATTGAGCGAGAGCTGCAGGTGAATGGTGCGCCTAGATGCTGGAATTGCGGGGAAAAAGGGCACCTGCAAAGAGACTGCAAGAAGGGGAGAAGACCGAGCTATTGTCCAGGGTGGTGGAGATCCAGACCGTGTCAGGAGCCTAGAATGGAGGCCCATCAAACTGCAAGGGCCAACTTCGTGGGGCGAACGTTGGCCACGAGTATCGACATCCCCAGCACCGTGCCAAGGCAACATCGTGGAGAAGCAGACAGATGCCTTCCTGGTCAAGTTGACGAAGAACAATGCACCCTAACAAACGACACTGGTGCAACCCGATCGACGATCCGACCAGAGCTAGTGAGGCCCCAACTGCTCCACAAGGGCAGAGTTCATGGAATCGCTGACGCCCTATCTCGTCATCCATGTCCAACTAACTGCAAACATTGCCGACGGATTGAGGGAAAGGAACCGCCCGTTGATCTGCGAGTGATAACGGCCGAATT
>OZ017743.1:43426255-43428755 GCA_963969285.1 Odontomyia ornata
GCGCAAATTGTACATCTGCGGCACCAGTCCTCTACGTCTTCTCGAGCATGCAGCCAGTAAAACCTTTCCCGCAGTTTCGCTAAGGTCTTGTTAACGCCAAGGTGGCCTCCCGAGGATTCTTCATGCATCTCCTTAACCACATCGTGGATTCAGCTTTTGGAAGTATAGCTTTCATCCTATAGGAGCTATCATCCGCCGTTTCCCATTTCCGCTTGAGTACGCCACCCTCCACTAGAAGGGAGTTCCATTATGCCCAATAGCTTTTTAGGGTTGCACCATGCGTTGAAACGTCTTTCCACTCCGGTCGCCCAGTTGTCTCCTTCCATACGAGCAATGGTCCGATGTCTTCATCAGCTAACTGGGCATTTCGAGTGTCCTCCAGTGACCAACCTTTATCGGGTTCAGCCGATATCAATCGCAGATCAACGGTCGGCTCCTTTTTTTCAATCCGTTGGCAACGCTTACAATTAGCTGGACATGGACAATGAGACCAGCATTTCCATGAACTCCACCCTTCCGATGAACTATTTGGTAGTCGTATGACTGCAATCTTTCGATCCATCTCGCAACTTGTCCCTCGGGGTTTTTGAAGTTGAGCAGCCATTTCAATGATGAATGGTCCGTTCGCAAAACAAATTTCTGGCCATATAGGTACTTGTGGAACTGCTTGGTGGCCTCTATTATAGCCAACAGCTCCTTCCTGGTCACGCAGTAGTTCCTCTCACTTTTTGAAAGAACTCGACTGTAATACGAGGGGACTCTTTCTTCGCCATCGATCTGCTGGGAGAGTACAGCTCCAATACCGCCGTTGCTCGCATCGGTGTCGACTACAAGCATTTTCCCGGGTTTCGGATATACCAGCACGGGTGATTCACACAGCTTCACCTTCAAGGTCTCAAAGGCTTCCTTCCATTGTTCATTTCAGATATACGGACGATTTTCTCGGTTAACTGATGAAAGCAATTGGCTATTTTGGCATAGTCTTTGACGAATCTTCGAGAGTAGGTTGCCAAACCCAAAAACTTTGTAGTTGGCGCTTGTTGTTTGGTGTTGGCCAGCATTTTCACGGCTTCAATTTTGTCAGGGTCTGTTTTGACCCCTTCTGCTGATACGACGTGTCCCAGGTATTTTACTTCAGCTGCAAAAAGCGTACACTTGTCGGGACTAAGTTTCAAGTTCGCCAGTCGCAATCGGGAGAAAACCTCTTCTAAGTTCCGCACATGCTCTTTGAACGTTCTCCCGATAACAATGGTGTCATCTAGGTGCACCAGGCAAGTTTTCCAGGTCAGGCCCCGTAGCACGTATTCCAGCAAGCGTTCGAACGTGGCTGGAGCATTGGAAAGCCCAAATGGCATCATCACAAATTGCCACAATCCGGTCCCAACTGAAAATGCGGTCTTCTCTCGGTTCAGATGATCGTCTCCATAACGCATGTCAAGCGCATATTTTATAGCAGCCGAGTTTGAGTTCAACTCAACGGGGATAGTCCTCAAAAGCTTGGCAGTAGGGCTTCTTGGAGCAAGAATCAATGCAATTGCTCGTTCCTGCTCATTCCAATGATTTGTCCTACCGATGGCATCAAACTATATATTATAAATACTCCAGACCGTCGAATATTGGTGCTTTCACATTTCTGGACGTGCTTTGCGCTGCAGCTATATGCAGGGCTGGTGAGGTGGTTACTACTGCCTTCGCTGATTCCATTCTTTTTTCATTTTTTCCATATCATGGTTGATTCTCTCCCCGACCTGGTATACCTATTCCTTGACGCATTTAATTTGGTTTTATTTCGGTAGACTATTTTTGCAAATCTGCCTTCAAATCAGTTGACTGTTTCTGCAAATTGGCCTCCATTTCGATTGCCTGTTGATCTAGCTTCGTTAATTGCTCCTCCAGCTTCTGTTTGATGTCTGCCTTGATTTTGAATGCTTGTTGGTCCAGCTTTGGTGCAGCTTTTGGCTAGCTTTGAAGATTTTTCGATTAGCTTTGCTGATTGTTCATTTAGCTTCGCAGTTAAATTGGATGACTGTTGGCGCTGCTCTTGCTGCATCAGCATCAACATTTGCATCAGCGCATTTTCGGGTTCCTTTCATTTTGGTGTTTCTGTTCCGACACCTTCTGCGCCTTTTTACCGCATCTGAAGGCTCCCCCGATTCCAGATACGCACGTTCTGACTGGATCGCGTCTCGCAACCGTGCAATCAGTATGGCCTTTGTACCTTGTGTGGCTAGATTTCGCTGTTCCAACTCCTCCTTAAGCTCTGATATGGTCAATTCATTAATTTTTAGATTTCACATTCCTGGTATTTTTATAGTTTTGGCTATTTTTCCACCAGTTACCACGTGAAAGTTCACAATTATGCACCTCAAAAATGTTTAAAAGTTTTCATTTTCAAAGTTTTTTTTCTCACTTCTGACGCAACTGTCGCGTGTTATAGTTCGCGGCCGATAATTTTAATGTTCTAGAAAAGTGAAAACGCACTGTCTTTTAAATTATTAAG
>OZ017743.1:43431255-43506255 GCA_963969285.1 Odontomyia ornata
ACAGATTAAGAGAGGTTATCAGAAGAAAAGGATATCCTACAAAATATTAGTTTTAAGAACTTTTATTATTTCACTTCATATATACTTACTGTACGAATACGAATGGGGCTTTGAATTTTGTTTATATTTTATGTTAATGATTGTTATTCGCAAAGTCTGCTATGAATTAAGATATTTTTGCATGAATAAAGCTTGTTTTGTTTAATTAATGATATTAAATTTTTTGTTGGAAAAAAACCAAATGAAAATGCCATTTTTCAAATGTTTTCTTAAAAATACTTCACTGTACGAATACGAATGGGGCATACTGTGTATATATATATATATATATATATATATATATATATATATATATATATATATATATATATATATATATATATATATATATATATATATATATATATATATATATTTATATATATATATATATATATATATATATATATATATATATATATATATACATGTATATACGAGGTGTGCCAACTAAGTAATGAGACTAATTCCATGAAAACCGTATATTTCAAAATTATACTACAACTCTCCCGTTCCCTTCAAAGTAGTCTCCTTGGGCAGCTATACAAGGATTCCAGTACGTTTTCCATGCTCCGTAACATTTCTGGAACGCTTCGACTGGGATGTCCACGAGTGCCCTCGTCACGGTCGCCTGGATGTCCGTGATCGGGTCAAAATGGGTTCATTTGACCACCGATTTTGTTCTAGGGAACAAAAAAATGTCACTGGATGACATATCGAGCAAATTAGGCGGCTGTTGCAACACGGGAATCCCTTTAAAGGCCAAATATTGGACACTTCACTTCGCGAGCTATTTGTACTTGAGAATTGCCTTGCTTGAACATCAAAGCAATCTGCAAGATATATATATATATATATATATATATATATATATATATATATATATATATATATATATATATATATATATATATATATATATATATATATATATATATATATATATATATATATATATATATATATATATATATGTAAATATATAAATATAAACATATATATATATACACATATATCTATATACATATATATATACATATATATATATATATATATATATAATATATATATATATATATATATATATATATATATATATATATATATATATTTATAGTTACATGCACGAATAATTTTACGAGTTACTGTCGCAATTATTTTCACAATCGTTAAGAAGATCATGATCAACAAAACGAACGTACTCGAAAACCCATTAATCATGATCAACAAAACGAACGTACTCGAAAACCCACCAAGCATCAACATCTGAAAGTGAGTCACTGCTCCATTCATGACGCTGCTCGAATGTTCCCGCTAATTCGTCAATGTACGAGAACTGAGTTGAATGACTAGAGACCCTATATAAAGGCGAGCTGAATATATGGGGGGATTCATTACAACCGCGATAATAAAAACGGCGATAGAGTGGAGCGCGAGGTAAAGGCAATATTGATTGAGTGATTGTGAAGTGATTTTAGAAGATAATTGCAAGAGAAATTTATTGACAAGTTGAAGTTTGATTTTTAATAGTGAAATTAATAATTGTGCATTCTTTTAAATAAACTCTTTTAAACTTAATAATTTAAAAGACAATGCGTTTTCACTTTTCTAGAACATTAAAATTATCGGTCGCGGACTATAATGCGCGACAGTTTCGTCAGAAGTGAGAAAAAAAACTTTGAAAATGAAAACTTTTAAACATTTTTGAGGTGCATAATTGTGAACTTTCACGTGGTAACTGGTGGAAAAATAGCCAAAACTATAAAAATACCAGGAATGTGAAATCTTAAAAATTAATGAATTGACCATATCAGAGCTTAAGGAGGAGTTGGAACAGCGAAATCTGGCCACACAAGGTACAAAGGCCATACTGATTGCACGGTTGCGAGACGCGATCCAGTCAGAACGTGCGTATCTGGATTCGGGTGAGCCCTCAGATGCGGAAAAAAGGCGCAGAAGGTCTCGAAACAGAAATACCAAAATGAAAGGAACCCGAAAATGCGCTGATGCAAATGTTGATGCTGATGCAGCAAGAGCAGCGCCAACAGTCATCCAATTTAACTGCGAAGCTAAATGAACAATCAGCAAAGCTAATTGAAAAATCTTCAAAGCTAGCCAGAAGCTGGACCAACAGCTGGACCAACAAGCATTCAAAATCAAGGCAGACATCACACAGAAGCTGGAGGAGCAATTAACGAAGCTAGATCAACAGGCAATCGAAATGGAGGCCGATTTGCAGAAACAGTCAACTGATTTGAAGGCAGATTTGCAAAAATAGTCTACCGAAATAAAACCAAATTAAATGCGTCAAGGAATAGGTATACCAGGTCGGGGAGAGAATCAACCATGATATGGAAAAAATGAAAAAAGAATTGGAATCAGCGAAGGCAGTAGTAACCACCTCACCAGCCCTGCATATAGCTGCAGCGCAAAGCACGTCCAGAAATGTGAAAGCACCAATATTCGACGGTCTGGAGTATTTATAATATATAGTTTGATGCTGTCGGTAGGACAAATCATTGGAATGAGCAGGAACGAGCAATTGCATTGATTCTTGCTTCAAGAAGCCCTACTGCCAAGCTTTTGCGGACTATCCCCGTTGAGTTGCACTCAAACCCGGCTGCCATAAAATATGCGCTTGACATGCGTTATGGAGACGATCATCAGAAGCAGAAGTCTGGTGAAACCCTAAAGCAGCTAGCCCAAGACATTGAGCGACTGGCACTTTTGGCTTACTTAGCCTACGACCCAGAACATTGAGATGACGCAGCAACAGAAGCATTCATGAGCGCACTAAAGGACCAGGAATTGCAACAAGCCGTGCGTTTAGCTCCAAAGCAAACGGTTAAGGACGCATTGGCTTATAGTCTGAGCTTTAAAGCAGCGAAAAAAGTCGCTTGTAGCACTGCCTGGGTTTGCAGGATAGTGGCAGATGAGTGTAGGTGTGAGCTCGTGGAAACTGAGTGAGAGCCGCAGGTAGATGGTGCGCCTAGATGCTGGAATTGAGGAGGAAAGTGGCAAGAAGTAAGGAAACCGGGCTTTTGTCCCAGGTGTGCAGCTAGGAGGAGATCCAGACCGATTCTGGAGCCCAGAGTGAAAGCCCTTCAATCAGAGGGGTCGGGAAACATGTAAAAGCCAACTTCGTGGGGCAGATGTTGGCTAGGAGGATCGATGTTCCCAGCCCCACCAGCACAATGTCAAGACTACATCGTGGAGAAGCAGACTTATGTCTTTCGAGTCAAGTTAACGGAAAACATTGCACCATAACAATCGACACTGGTGCAACCCGATCGATCATCCGACCAGACCATGTGAGGCAACAGCTACTTCAAAAGGGCAAGATTTTCTCACTACGGACAGCTACGGGAGAAACTGTACCTGTCCGTGGAGAGCTCAACCTCAAGATACAGTTGGGAGACCTTGCGTTCCGACATAATTTTCTGGTCGCATTATGGACGACTGCATTCTCGGAATGGATTTTCTGCGACCACATGGAATCACGTTGGATTTGGGCAAACGGGTTTTGAAATGGCAGAATGACGAAGCATTGATGGAGGGTCCAAGCGTCCAAATTCCCGAGACTAATGTGGTAGTATGTACCGACACTGATGTACCGAAATCTTCCGAGAGTATTGTATGGGCCAAGCTTGATGTTGATTCTGGAGACCAGCGATCTTATCTGATAAAGCCAACGACGACGTCCGGATTGCGCAGTTTGATTGTAGGATGAAGCCTTGTTACATCTTTAATGAACGGATACATGCTGGTTAGAGTCCTTAACACCACAGACTAAACCACGAGCCTCACAGCGGGAGAAGTCATCGGCAGCTGCCAGCCTGTTTCCACCATCACCTCTTTGGAAGCCACTCACGACCATCATGAGAAAAGGAGGCAAGACGTAGACAAAGCCCGGAAATGCATGTCTGCAATATTGAAGCAGGTCAAATTGCCAGGGCAACTATTCAAGCGAGCCTCTGATCTGGTCACCAAGTACAGTGACATCTTCTCAACAAGCCTGGATGACCAAGGCCGAACGAGTATGATAACTCACGTCATAGATACACAGGAGGCCAAGGCGATTCACTAAGCACTGACACATCTTCCTATAGCCAAACTAGGAGAAGTGAGCACACTGATCTCGGACATGGAAAAACAAGGTGTTATTGAGCCTTCTGTCAGTCCATGGGCCGCGCCAGTAGTTTTAGTAAAGGAAAAAGTTGGTAGCAATCAGTTTTGTGTCGACTATAGGCAGCTTAACGATGTCACTAAGAAAGATAGTTACCCGCTCCCACGCATCGACGACATCATGGAGACCTCAGCCGACGCAAAATGGTTTTCTACACTCGATCTTAAGAGTGGCTACCAGCAGGTAGAAATCGACAAGAAGGACCGAGAGAAGACCGCATTTTCAGTTGGGACCGCATTGTGGTAATTTGTAGTGATGCCATTTGGGCTTTGCAATGCTCCAGCCACGTTCGAACGCCTGATGGAATACGTGCTACGGGACCTCACCAGAAAGACCTGCTTGGTGTGCGTAGATAACATCATTGCTATTGCGAGGACGTTCGAAGAACATGTGCGGAACTTAGAAGAGGTTTTCTCCCGATTGCGACTGGCGAATTCGAAACTTAGTATCGACAAATGTACCCTTTTTGCAGCTGAAGTAAAATACCTGGAACACATCGTATCAGCAGAAAGGGTCAAAACAGATCCTGGGAAAATTGAAGCCGTGAAAATGCTGGCCAATACCAAACAACAAGCGCCAACTACGAAGTTTTCTGGGTCTGGCGATCTACTATCGAAGATTAGTTAAAGACTTTGCCAAAAAAGCCAAGTGTCTCCATCAGCTAACCGAGCAAAATCGTCCGTATGTCTGGAATGAACAATGTCAGGTAGCCTTTGAAACCTTGAAGGAGAAGCTAAGTGAATCACCCGTGCTGGCATATCTGAAACCCGGGCAAATATTTGTAGTTGACACCGATTCGAGCAATGCTGGTATTGGAGCTGTACTCTCCCAGCAGATCGATGGCGAAGAAAGAGTCCCCTCGTATTACAGTCGAGTTCTCTCAAAAAGTGAGAGGAACTTTTGCGTGACCAGGAAGGAGCTATTGGATATAATAGAGGCCACCAAGCAGTTCGACAAGTACGTATATGGCCAGAAATTTGTTCTTCGAACGGACCATGCATCGCTGAGATGGTTAATAAACTACGTAAACCCCGAGGGAGAAGTTGCAAGGTGGATCGAAAGATTGCATTCATACCACTACGAAATTGTTCATCGGAAGGGCGGATTTCATGGAAATGATGACGCCCTATCTCGTCGTCCATGTCCAGCTAACTGCAAGCATTGCTGACGGATTGAGAAAAAGGAACCACCCATTGATCTGCGATTGATATCGGCCGAAGTCGATGAAGGTTGGCCATCGGAGGAGATTCGAAATGCCCAGTTAGTCGATGAAGACATCGGACCATTGCTCATATGGAAAGAGACAACTGGACAACCCGAGTGGAAGGACGATTCAATGCATGGCGCAACCCTGAAAAGCTATTGGGCGCAATGGAACTCCCTTCAGGTGGAAGGTGGCGTACTCAAGCGGAAATGGGAAACGGCGGAGGGCAGCTCCTATAGAAGGCAAGTTATACTCCCCAAAAGCTGAATCCACAATGTGGTTTAGGAAATGCATGAAGAATCCTCGGGAGGCCAAATTGATGTTAACAAGACCTTAGCAAAATTGCGAGAAAGGTTTTACTGGCTCCACGCTCGAGAATACGTAGAGGACTGGTGCCGTCGATGCACGATTTGCCCTTCAGTCAAAGGTCCAAAGCCAGGACTTAGAGGACAAATGAAACCTATAGCGTTGGCGTGCCATTTGAAAGGATTGCTGTTGACATTGCAGGATGCACACTTGTTGTGGCCGATTATTCCAGCAAGTGGCCCGAGGTCTACCCCATTCCCAACCAGGAAGTAACTACTGTAGCTGAGTAGCTAGTATTGAATTGGCTCAATAGGTACGGCGTACCTTGTGAACTACATTCGGATCAAGGCCGAAACTTTGAGTCAGTAGTTTTTGGCGAAATGTGCAAGCTACTGGGAATACGGAAAACGAGAATAACACCGCTGCATCCCCAATCCAATGGACTGGTAGAACGTCTCAAAGGCATGCTCAATAAACACCTGGTCAAGATGGTTAACAAGAACTAAAGGGACTGGGGCCGACACATCCCATTATTTTTGATGGCGTACAGTGCGGCCAAACATGCATCGACGACCAAGCCCCAACCAAAGTCATTTTTGGAAAGACTATTTGTCTGCCAGCTGATATAAAGTTCAGAACACCTCCTGAGAAACCCCAAACGATCCCGGAGTACGTAAGTGATCTAAGACAACGGTTGAACCAGATACATCGGAGAGTGCGGAAACTCCTCGAATCGGCTATTGACCGCATCAAGACCAGGTATGATCTAAAAGCAGATTCCACTGGATTGGCAAAGGAGGCAAGATGCAGACAAAGCCTGGGAATGCACGTCTGCAATATTGAAGCAGGTCAAATTGCCAGTGCAGCTATTCAAACGAGCCTCTGATCTGGTCACCAAGTACAGTGACATCTTCTCAACAAGCCTGGATGACGAAGGCCGAACGAGTATGATAACTCACGTCATAGATACACAGGAGGCCAAGGCGATTCACTAAGCACTGACTTATCTTCCTATAGCCAAACAAGGAGAAGTGAGAGCACTGATCTCGGACATGGAAAAACAAGGTGTTATTGAGCCTTCTGTCAGTCCATGGGCTGCGCCAGTAGTTTTAGTAAAGGAAAAGGATGGTAGCAATCAGTTTTGTGTCGACTATAGGCAGCTTAACGATGTCACTAAGAAAGATAGTTACCCGCTCCCACGCATCGACGACATCATGGAGACCTCAGCCGACGCAAAATGGTTTTCTACACTCGATCTTAAGAGTGGCTACCAGCAGGTAGAAATCGACAAGAAGGACCGAGAGAAGACCGCATTTTCAGTTGGGACCGGATTGTGGCAATTTGTGGTGATGCCATTTGGGCTTTGCAATGCTCCAGCCACATTCTAACGCCTGATGGAATTCGTGCTACGGGACTTCACCAGAAAGACCTGCTTGGTGTGCGACGAGGACATCATTGTTATTGGGAGGACGTTCGAAGAGCGTGTGCGGAACTCTGAAGAGGTTTTCTCCCGATCGCGACTGGCAAATTCGAAACTTAGTCCCGACAAGTGTACCCTTTTTCAGCTGAAATAAAATACCTGGAACACATCGTATCAGCAGAAAGGGTCAAAACAGATCCTGGGAAAATTGAAGCCGTGAAAATGCTGGTGAACACCAAACAACAAGCGCCAACTACGAAGTTTTCTGGGTCTGGCGATCTACCATCGACGATTCGTCAAAGACTTTGCCAAAATAGCCAAGTGCCTCCATCAGCTAACCGAGAAAAATCGTCCGTATGTCTGGAATGAACAATGTCAGGAAGCCTTTGAAACCTTGAAGGAGAAGCTGTGTGAATCACCCCTGCTGGCATATCCTAAACCCGTGAAAATATTTGTAGTCGACACCGATGCAAGTAATGGTGGTATTGGAGCTGTACTCTCCCAGCAGATCGATGGCAAAGAAAGAGTCCTCTCGTATTACAGTCCGGTTCTTTCAAAAAGTGAGAGGAACTACTGCGTGACCAGGACGGAGCTATAAGCTATAATAGAGGCCACCAAGCCGTTCCAGAAGCACCTTTATCCCCAGAAATTTGTTCTTCGAACGGACCATGCAACGCTGAGATGGCTACTTAACTACGAAAACCCCGAGGGAGAAGTTGCGAGGTAGATCGAAAGATTGCATTCATACCACTACGAAATTGTTCATCGGAAGGGCGGAGTTCATGGAAATGATGACGCTTTATCTCGTCGTCCATGTCCAGCTAACTGCAAGCATTGCCGACGGATTGAAAAAAAGGAACCGCCATTGTTCTGCGATTGATAACGAATAAATTCGATGAAGGACGTTCATCGGAGGAGATTCGAAATGCCCAGTTAGTCGATGAAGACATCGGACCATTGATCATATGGAAAGAGACAACTGGACAACCGGAGTGGAAGGACGATTCAATGCATGGTGCAACCCTGAAAAGCTATTGGGCACAATGGAACTCCCTTCAGGTGGAGGGTGGCGTACTCAAGCGGAAATGGGAAACGGCGGAGGGCAGCTCCTATAGAAGGCAAGCTATACTCCCCAAAAGCTGAATCCACAATGTGGTTTAGGAAATGCATGAAGAATCCTCGGGAGGCCACCTTGGTGTTAACAAGACCTTAGCAAAATTGCGAGAAAGGTTTTTATGGCTCCACGCTCAAGAAGACGTAGAGGACTGGTGCCGTCGATGCACGATTTGTGCTTCCGTCAAAGGTCCAAAGCGATGACTCAGAGGACAAATGCAAACCTATAGCGTTGGCGTGCCATTTGAAAGGATTGCTGTTGACATCGCAGGATGCACGCTTGTTGTGGCCGATTATTTCAGCAAGTGGCCCGAGGTCTATCCCATTCCCAACCAGGAAGTAACTACTGTAGCCGAACAGCTAGTATTAAATTGGGTCAATAGGTATGGCGTACCTTGTGAACCACATTCGGATCAAGCCCGAAACTTTGAGTCATTAGTTTTGGCGAAATGTGTGAACTGCTCGGAATGCGGAAAACGAGGACAACATCGCTGCATCCCCAATCCAATGGAATGGTCGAACGTTTCAACGGCACTCTCAATAAACACCTGGCCAAGATGGTTGACGAGAACCAAACAGACTGGGACCGACACATCCCATTATTTATGATGGCGTTCAGAGCGGCCGAACATGCATCGACAGACTATTTGTCTGCCAGCTGATATAAAGTTCGGAACACCTCCTAAGAAACCCCAAACGATCCCGGAGTACGCAAGTGAGCTAAGACAACGGTTGAACCAGATACATCGGACAGTGCGAAAACATCTCGAATTGGCTGCTGACCGCATCAAGACCAGGTATGATCTAAAGGCGAATTCCACTGGCTTCCGGCAAGATGATTTAGTGTGGCTTTATAATCCTCAACGGCGAAAGGGTAGGTCACCGAAATTGCAGCATCATCGGGAGGGACCATACCGAGTTACAGAGCGAATTAACGACGTCGTATACTGCATACAGAAACACCGTAAGCCAAGAGCCAAAATGAATATCATACACCTGGACCGTCTTGCGGATATTATTTCGAGGGAGAATTAACTATAACTGGCAACACATCAATAAACTCGTTTAACTTAATTTAAAAGACATTGCGTCCTCACTTTCCCGGAACATTAAAATTATTGGCCGCGAACTATAACACGAGTATACATATATATATATATATATATATATATATATATATATATATATATATATATATATATATATATATATATATATATATATATATATATATATATATATTTATATATATATATATATATATATATATATATATATATATATATCTATATGTATATATATGTATATATAGGTATATATATGTATGTATATATATAAATATATAAATATATATATATATATATTTATACACATATATATATATATATATATATATATATATATATATATATATATTTATATACATATATATATATTTTTATATATATATATATATATATATATATATATATATATATATATATATATATATATATATATATAAATATATATATAAATATATATATATATATATATATATATATATATATATATATATATATATATAGTTATATATATACATATCTATACGTGTATATGTATGTATACATATATATGTATATTGTTGCAACCACGGAAGTCACCGCAGTTGCAGACATTAAGTATTTGCAGAGGGGTGCGTAGCCCGGGGTGGCATTCTGAGGCCGGCTAGTGCTCAGTCGTGTCGTGGGTCTTCCGGGACACCCTCTGCTCGTGCTGAGCCACCTTACATAAAAAAACTAGCACAAAGGGAAAAGGATGGGAAAGGGAGAGGTCATTTTGAGAAATGAAAGATGATGGGTTTTAACTGACATGGCCGTTTTATTTAATCCAAGAATTCTGTGTACAACCAAAAGCTTTGCAGGATAAAAAAAATGCCAAAAACGAGTAAAAGGCCCTTTTGAGAGTTAAACAAAAGAATATATACCAAAATACAACACAACGAATCAATTCAATTTAATATGAAAATTATTTGTAAAATATTGAAACAAAATAGATTGATACTTACTTCTTTACTTGCAAAACTCCGAGCGCCCAGTGATATACAAAAAAAGAAGCGTGGGGCCACTGAAAATCAGATTTTAAGGTTAAAATAACAAAAAACCTAAAAACACAACCGCCACTTTCAACTTTCTGATCCGTACTCGCGAGAAACTTCACTCTAAGGCACCTGGTCCTCTCCACAAATAAAAAAAATTGAGTTTATTTGTTTTTTTTTCGCTGAGTTTCAAATCAAAACTTTCAATTTTCGTCTCCCCGCACTTCAAATCAATAAAATCTTTTTTTTTTTCTTTTTCACACCGCACAAAATCAACCCCCTTCTCTTCCAAAATCAAACATTCACCTCACTTTCTCAATTCTTTCACTCTCCTCCTTCGTCATTAAATCTTCAAAAAAAAAATCTATTTAATTCACCATCACATTTTCAACCCAAAACTCTTTTTTCTTTCAATCTTAAAACACCCAAAAATCACTTTTATCCCGCACAGCAAAACTCCTTTATCTTTTCTCGCCAAATACTAACTCCCTTTTTCCCAATTTTAAAACCCCCCAAAATCCAATTTTACTGCGCACATAAAACACCCTTATCTTTTCCAAATCAAAATCTGGCTCCCCAATTCCAACCACTTAATTTCACATTTCACCTTCATCCGATTCGATCCCGCAATTCAAATTATTCTCAAATTACCGCTGCCGCATCTGGGTAACGTAATCGAAGCTCATTGCACTTCGATTCCGCTAACCACACATCTTTTGTTCCATATCGACAAACTCAATAGTATCCATTGTTTTACATATGGCAATTTGCACAATCCAAAAAGCGCTTGGTTGAATTCAAAGTGTCACATGTACATTACGGAAGCTATTGGTTTTGCCGATACTCCAAAAAGAGTGCTTCCGTGCGCCCGGGGGAACTTGAACTCAGGGTTCCAGCAGACCCTCAATCGAGAACTCACGACGCAGCTAATGGTGCCATGGATTGTCGACCTCCCTCATAAGCAACTTCAACGCTGCATTTGGGCATGAGATTGAATTTTGTTAGTAGAGGAACGTGAATTAATTTTTGTTAGTATAAAGAAATAAAATTTGTTAGTGGGAATTAGTAAATAGAATGAGTTAGTATGAAGGAAAGGAATTAGGTTTTGTTAGGGAAAAGGTGTTGAATGAAGTTTGTTAGTGGGAATTAATCAATGGAATGTTGTTAGTGGGAAAATTGAAATTATTAGTATGTATTATATATTTTTTTTTAGTCGGTAATAAGGGAAAAGGGTAGGATTGTGGTGATGGGGAAATAAAAATTAAAGGGAAAATGAATAATGTTAATAAAATAAATAAATTTATGGAGGAAAAGGTAGGGGTGCCCGAAGGAAGGTGGAAATGTTACGGCGGCAATTTGAAGTTGCGAATGGGAGAGTCGGTACGCCGGAATTCGCAACAATCGTGGGGACGACCCAGACCCTGAGTATCTTATTCAGCCGGGCAACCAAAGAATGTCGGCAGGGGTAACCGAAAAAAAACAAAAAAGTAGACATTCACTGGACTTCACACCATGGAAATATTCTGTCTTGTTTCTGTTTAGGTGATTGGCGAGCCCCAGTATCCGTCACTTAACTCGCTCCTCCCAGTAGACAATGCTCAATCCAAATCATTGTGCACCTCATTCAGCAGTACGATTTCACCACTGTAATGAGTATCGACCGTGCAATGAGCAGTACCCGAATAATGACGTTTAGAAATCGGGATGCTTTTGCTCAGCTTCACCTTATCGATGGACGATAGGTGGTGGTCAACAACTTCGGATGGGTCACCGGCCGCAAGAGAAGAACGACTCAAGGGGACTGAAGTAGACATAAAAGATTCTGCAGACAGGGGCAATAAAACTGGCGCGATGTTAAAAGCGTCCCAAAAATCAATCCCGAGAAAAATAGAATACGTTGATGCCGGAACAATCAAAAACCGAATCAACCGAGTTCAATTATTGAATTGAACCAATGCAGTTACGTATCCTTACACGTCAGCCTTATGACCTGATGCCATCTTGACGTTGTCAAGGGCTCCCGCTCCCAAGATGCTAACGCTTGCACCACAGTCTAACAGACCTTTCGATTTGCGTCCCTTAATGCTGATCTCAGCATAAGGCCGATTGTCTTCGTGCGATGCCACGATTGCCTCAATGCACCCTCGCTTGAGAAACCGTCGCGTGACAAAACATTCCCATGATCTGTGGAAGCGCGACTTCGATCCTCGCCGCTTGCGGTTAGGCTTGCAGTCAGAATCAAAGTCACAAGCCACGTCCAGGGAATTGCTTTGGTGTAATTGGACCTCAGGCAGCGACGTCTGTGTAGAAACATCCACAGACCTCGGTGACTGAATTCCAATTTCCCGAGAAAATGATTGCTAGGGAATAGCCGGATACACTTCAGCAGGGAGGGCACCGGACCGGTGACATGAATCATAATCAGCCGAAAATTCGTCATGCAGTTGCACAGAATTGACTGCACATGTCTGAACTGGATATCGAAGGTTATCCATTTCCAGCCGTTGCCATGTGACTTCAATTCGGCGACACAATCTGGCGAGATCTCGGGTAGTTGAGAACTTATGTCCAGCCAGATGCTCCTGCAATCGCAGACCCATGTTCTTAAAGACTAGTTCTCGCAGATCCGTGTCCCTCATCGGAGTCCTGAGTTGGAGAGCCATCGCTTCAATGGATTCAAAGAACTCGATGAACGGCTCGTGGGATCTCTGCTTGTGGGCGAACATATTTTCCCAAATATATGCATCATCAAGCCGAGATCCAAATCGCTCAATGAGTTCACATTTCAGCTGACTCCAACTCAAGTCTCCATACAGTTCACGCATCTGCCAGTACCAGTTTTCGGCAGACTCTTGCAGGAGAAAATGCAGGGTCGACACCAATTCACGCTCCGAAATACAGTAGCTTTGAGCCAGGGTGCTAACACGGAACACAAACTGGCGAGCATCCATTCCACCTGAGCCTCCATCAAACTTGAATCCCCATTTATGCATGGGAATAAAAGTTTCATCCAATTCAGGCATCTGGCCATTACCCCGGGACGGATGCTATGGATGTGATTCTGGCAAATTCTGAGAAGAACGCGGTGAAGGGCAAGCGAAGTAATCATATGGCGTGTGCGGAAACATGGTGACAATTAAAAACAATAAAAATCCACAGACCATCTAAATTATTTCAAAATGTTAAAATCAATGAACAGAGGACAGTACCGACAACTTGTATAAAATAAATAATTTAATAAATTACAGACGGACAAACAAACGAGTCTATAAAAATAAGTTAAATAGCAGACAGACAGACCGACAAATAAATAAATATATAAAATTTTAAAACTAACTAGCTAAAATAAAAATAAAAATTCTCTATAATGCACACTACGTGAAAAGTAACCCTAACCAAAACCTAACTGATAAACCTAAACTAAACTCAATTATCAAACTCAACGTAAAATTACTCAAACCCAAAACTAACAAAACCATACTCAATCATTAAAATTACAACTAGCTGGAATTACTCTAAACTACCAACCGTTAAACCGATTACCTAAATCTAATCTAACCAAAGACCCTAATTAACTCTAATAATCTATAACTTAGCTGAACCTTAATTCAATGAGTTTGAAGTGAACCCAAATCTAAGACTATCTACATAACAAGCAATTATAAACTTTGAATGAAATGGCGAAATAAAAGAAAATATATGATGAGAAGTAAGTGGAATGAGTGCAAGCGAGTGTAAATGAAATTATGAAACTGATTTTGCTATCATTTCTCAAAATGATTCTCCCCATTAATGGAAAGGGAAAAGAAAAGGTAATTAAAATGGGATGAAGGTTGAAATTTAACAAGACACAAAACATACAACGTGAAACAGTGCCTGGCGTAGCCATGGAATTCGAAGGCGGACTCTGCTCTGATGGTCACCACAAAAGGCTCACTACGAGACCATTATGAAACACTACGGACTTCATAATGGCTCGGACAAGAGCCGCACAAATCCCAAAGCTACCGCCGAAAGCGTTGGCTCATTCCAAGTGTTGGATCCAAGTCCAACTATCCCGTGCAGGGAGATATAGCCATCGACTTGAAATTCGGTTGATCCCAACCAACATCTACATTGCCACAGCTTATCCACTGTCATAGCCGGTGGAGACTGTTAAACATACATTTCAGCACGGTGGGTGCCACTGCAACTGCGGCAAACGCCGTGATCAAAATCTGCAAATAAACTATCCAAAATTCAAACAAAAAATTTTTAAACTATTACTCAAACAATCATCAAAAATTTCTAACAAAAACAAAACAAATAATTGCCCTGGAATGCTCAGACCACTATTCAAGTCAGGCGCTCCAGGTACTCAGCCCAACGAATCTAACATTGAAAAATTTAAACTATAATTAAAAACTAATAAAAATCAACTAAAACCATTAGAAAACCAACAAAACTAATTTGTTTGGGCACCATTTGTTGCAACCACGGAAGTCACCGCAGTTGCAGACATTAAGTATTAGCAGAGGGGTGCGTAGCCCGGGGTGGCATTCTGAGGCCGGCTAGTGCTCAGTCGTGTCGTGGGTCTTCCGGGACACCCTCTGCTCGTGCTAAGCCACCTTACATAAAAAAACTAGCACAAAGGGAAAAGGATGGGAAAGGGAGAGGTCATTTTGAGAAATGAAAGATGATGGGTTTAAACTGGCATGGCCATTTTATTTAATCCAAGAATTCTGTGTACAACCAAAAGCTTTGCAGGATAAAAAAAATGCCAAAAACGAGTAAAAGGCCCTTTTGAGAGTTAAACAAAAGAATATATACCAAAATACAACACAACAAATCAATTCAATTTAATATGAACATTATTTGTAAAATATTGAAACAAAATAGATTGATACTTACTTCTTTACTTGCAAAACTCCGAGCGCCCAGTGATATACAAAAAAAGAAGCGTGGGGCCACTGAAAATCAGATTTTAAGGTTAAAATAACAAAAAACCTAAAAACACAACGGCCACTTTCAACTTTCTGATCCGTACTCGCGAGAAACTTCACTCTAAGGCACCTGGTCCTCTCCACAAATAAAAAAATTGAGTTTATTTGTTTTTTTTCGCTGAGTTTCAAATCAAAACTTTCAATTTTCGTCTCCCCGCACTTCAAATCAATAAAATCTTTGTTTTTTCTTTTTCACACCGCACAAAATCAACTCCCTTCTCTTCCAAAATCAAACATTCACCTCACTTTCTCAATTCTTTCACTCTCCTCCTTCGTCATTAAATCTTCAAAAAAAAAAATCTATTTAATTCACCATCACATTCTCAACCCAAAACTCTTTTTTCTTTCAATCTTAAAACACCCAAAAATCACTTTTATCCCGCACAGCAAAACTCCTTTATCTTTTCTCGCCAAATACTAACTCCCTTTTTCCCAATTTTAAAACCCCCCAAAATTCAATTTTACTGCGCACATAAAACACCCTTATCTTTTCCAAATCAAAATCTGGCTCCCCAATTCCAACCACTTAATTTCACATTTCACCTTCATCCGATTCGATCCCGCAATTCAAATTATTCTCAAATTACCGCTGCCGCATCTGGGTAACGTAATCGAAGCTCATTGCACTTCGATTCCGCTAACCATACATCTTTTGTTCCATATCGACAAACTCAATAGTATCCATTGTTTTACATATGGCAATTTGCACAATCCAAGAAGCGCTTGGTTGAATTCAAAGTGTCACATGTACATTACGGAAGCTATTGGTTTTGCCGATACTCCAAAAAGAGTGCTTCCGTGCGCCCGGGGGAACTTGAACTCAGGGTTCCAGCAGACCCTCGATCGAGAACTCACGACGCAGCTAATGGTGCCATGGATTGTCGACCTCCCTCATAAGCAACTTCAACGCTGCATTTGGGCGTGAGATTGAATTTTGTTAGGAGAGGAACGTGAATTAATTTTTGTTAGTATAAAGAAATAAAATTTGTTAGTGGGAATTAGTAAATAGAATGAGTTAGTATGAAGGAAAGGAATTAGGTTTTGTTAGGGAAAAGGTATTGAATGAAGTTTGTTAGTGGGAATTAATCAATGGAATGTTGTTAGTGGGAAAATTGAAATTATTAGTATGTATTATATATTTTTTTTTAGTTGGTAATAAGGGAAAAGGGTAGGATTGTGGTGATGGGGAAATAAAAATTAAAGGGAAAATGAATAATGTTAATAAAATAGATAAATTTTGGAGGAAAAGGTAGGGGTGCCCGAAGGAAGGTGGAAATGTTACGGCGGCAATTTGAAGTTGCGAATGGGAGAGTCGGTACGCCGGAATTCGCAACAATCGTGGGGACGGCCCAGACCCTGAGTATCTTATTCAGCCGGGCAACCAAAGAATGTCGGCAGGGGTAACCGAAAAAAAAACAAAAAAGTAGACATTCACTGGACTTCACACCATGGAAATATTCTGTCTTGTTTCTGTTTAGGTGATTGGCGAGCCCCAGTATCCGTCACTTAACTCGCTCCTCCCAGCAGACAATGCTCAATCCGAATCATTGTGCACCTCATTCAGCAGTACGATTTCACCACTGTAATGAGTATCGACCGTGCAATGAGCAGTACCCGAATAATGACGTTTAGAAATCGGGATGCTTTTGCTCAGCTTCACCTTATCGATGGACGATAGGTGGTGGTCAACAACTTCGGATGGGTCACCGGCCGCAAGAGAAGAACGACTCAAGGGGACTGAAGTAGACATAAAAGATTCTGCAGACAGGGGCAATAAAACTGGCGCGATGTTAAAAGCGTCCCAAAAATCAATCCCGAGAAAAATAGAATACGTTGATGCCGGAACAATCAAAAACCGAATCAACCGAGTTCAATTATTGAATTGAACCAATGCAGTTACGTATCCTTACACGTCAGCCTTATGACCTGATGCCATCTTGACGTTGTCAAGGGCTCCCGCTCCCAAGATGCTAACGCTTGCACCACAGTCTAACAGACCTTTCGATTTGCGTCCCTTAATGCTGATCTCAGCATAAGGCCGATTGTCTTCGTGCGATGCCACGATTGCCTCAATGCACCCTCGCTTGAGAAACCGTCGCGTGACAAAACATTCCCATGATCTGTGGAATCGCGACTTCGATCCTCGCCGCTTGCGGTTAGGCTTGCAGTCAGAATCAAAGTCACAAGCCACGTCCAGGGAATTGCTTTGGTGTGATTGGACCTCAGGCAGCGACGTCTGTGTAGAAACATCCACAGACCTCGGTGACTGAATTCCAATTTCCCGAGAAAATGATTGCTAGGGAATAGCCGGATACACTTCAGCAGGGAGGGCACCGGACCGGTGACATGAATCATAATCAGCCGAAAATTCGTCATGCAGTTGCACAGAATTGACTGCACATGTCTGAACTGGATATCGAAGGTTATCCATTTCCAGCCGTTGCCATGTGACTTCAATTCGGCGACACAATCTGGCGAGATCTCGGGTAGTTGAGAACTTATGTCCAGCCAGATGCTCCTGCAATCGGAGACCCATGTTCTTAAAGACTAGTTCTCGCAGATCCGTGTCCCTCATCGGAGTCCTGAGTTGGAGAGCCATCGCTTCAATGGATTCAAAGAACTCGATGAACGGCTCGTGGGATCTCTGCTTGCGGGCGAACATATTTTCCCAAATATATGCATCATCAAGCCGAGATCCAAATCGCTCAATGAGTTCACATTTCAGCTGACTCCAACTCAAGTCTCCATACAGTTCACGCATCTGCCAGTACCAGTTTTCGGCAGACTCTTGCAGGAGAAAATGCAGGGTCGACACCAATTCACGCTCCGAAATACAGTAGCTTTGAGCCAGGTAGCTAGCACGGAACACAAACAGGCGAGCATCCATTCCACCTGAGCCTCCATCAAACTTGAATCCCCATTTATGCATGGGAATAAAAGTTTCATCCAATTCAGGCATCTGGCCATTACCCCGGGACGGATGCTATGGATGTGATTCTGGCAAATTCTGAGAAGAACGCGGTGAAGGGCAAGCGAAGTAATCATATGGCGTGTGCGGAAACATGGTGACAATTAAAAACAATAAAAATCCACAGACCATCTAAATTATTTCAAAATGTTAAAATCAATGAACAGAGGACAGTACCGACAACTTGTATAAAATAAATAATTTAATAAATTACAGACGGACAAACAAACGAGTCTATAAAAATAAGTTAAATAGCAGACAGACAGACCGACAAATAAATAAATATATAAAATTTTAAAACTAACTAGCTAAAATAAAAATTAAAAATTCTCTATAATGCACACTACGTAAAAAGTAACCCTAACCAAAACCTAACTGATAAACCTAAACTAAACTCAATTATCAAACTCAACGTAAAATTACTCAAACCCAAAACTAACAAAACCATACTCAATCATTAAAATTACAACTAGCTGGAATTACTCTAAACTACCAACCGTTAAACCGATTACCTAAATCTAATCTAACCAAAGACCCTAATTAACTCTAATAATCTATAACTTAGCTGAACCTTAATTCAATGAGTTTGAAGTGAACCCAAATCTAAGACTATCTACATAACAAGCAATTATAAACTTTGAATGAAATGGCGAAATAAAAGAAAATATATGATGAGAAGTAAGTGGAATGAGTGCAAGCGAGTGTAAATGAAATTATGAAACTGATTTTGCTATCATTTCTCAAAATGATTCTCCCCATTAATGGAAAGGGAAAAGAAAAGGTAATTAAAATGGGATGAAGGTTGAAATTTAACAAGACACAAAACATACAACGTGTAACAGTGCCTGGCGTAGCCATGGAATTCGAAGACGGACTCTGCTCTGATGGTCACCACAAAAGGCTCACTAAGAGACCATTATGAAACACTACGGACTTCATAATGGCTCGGACAAGAGCCGCACGAATCCCAAAGCTACCGCCGAAAGCGTTGGCTCATTCCAAGTGTTGGATCTAAGTCCAACTATCCCGTGCAGGGAGATATAGCCATCGACTTGAAATTCGGTTGATCCCAACCAACATCTACATTGCCACAGCTTATCCACTGTCATAGCCGGTGGAGACTGTTAAACATACATTTCAGCACGGTGGGTCCCACTGCAACTGCGGCAAACGCCGTGATCAAAATCTGTAAATAAACTGTCCAAAATTCAAACAATAAATTTTTAAACTATTACTCAAACAATCATCAAAAATTTCTAACAAAAACAAAATAAATAATTGCCCTGGAATGCTCAGACCACTATTCAAGTCAGGCGCTCCAGGTACTCAGCCCAACAAATCTAACATTGAAAAATTTAAACTATTATTAAAAACAAATAAAAATCAACTAAAACCATTAGAAAACCAACAAAACTAGTTTGTTTGGGCACCATTTGTTGCAAACACGGAAGTCACCGCAGTTTCAGACATTAAGTATTAGCAGAGGGGTGCGTAGCCCGGGGTGGCATTCTGAGGCCGGCTAGTGCTCAGTCATGTCGTGGGTCTTCCGGGACACCCTCTGCTCGTGCTGAGCCACCTTACATAAAAAACTAGCACAAAGGGAAAAGGATGGGAAAGGGAGAGGTCATTTTGAGAAATGAAAGATGATGGGTTTAAACTGGCATGGCCATTTTATTTAATCCAAGAATTCTGTGTACAACCAAAAGCTTTGCAGGATAAAAAAAATGCCAAAAACGAGTAAAAGGCCCTTTTGAGAGTTAAACAAAAGAATATATACCAAAATACAACATAACAAATCAATTCAATTTAATATGAACATTATTTGTAAAATATTGAAACAAAATAGATTGATACTTACTTCTTTACTTGCAAAACTCCGAGCGCCCGGCGATGTACAAAAAAAGAAGCGTGGGGCCACTGAAAATCAGATTTTAAGGTTAAAATAACAAAAAACCTAAAAACACACAGCCACTTTCAACTTTCTGACCCGTACTCGCAGAAAACTTCACTCTAAGGCACCTGGTCCTCTCCACAAACCAACAAAATTGAGTTTTTTTTTTTTTGCTGAATTTCAAATCAAAACTTTCAATTTTCGTCTCCCCGCACTTCAAATCAATAAAATCTTTTTTTTTTTCTTTTTCACACCGCACAAAATCAACTCCCTTCTCTTCCAAAATCAACCACATTCTCAATTCTTTCACTCTCCTCCTTCGTCATTAAAACTTCAAAAAAAAATCTATTTAATTCACCATCACATTCTCAACCCAAAACTCTTTTTTCTTCCAGTCTTAAAACACCCAAAAATCACTTTTATCACGCACAACAAAACTCCTTTATCTTTTCTCGCCAAATACTAACTCCCTTTTTCCCAATTTTAAAACCCCCCAAAATTCAATTTTACTGCGCACATAAAACACCCTTATCTTTTCCAAATCAAAATCTGACTCCCCAATTCCAACCACTTAATTTCACATTTCACCTTCATCCGATTCGTTCCCGCAATTCAAATTATTCTCAAATTACCGCTGTCGCATCTGGGTAACGTAATCGAAGCTCATTGCACTTCGATTCCGCTAACCATACATCTTTTGTTCCATATCGACAAACTCAATAGTATCCATTGTTTTACATATGGCAATTTGTACAATCCAAGAAGCGCTTGGTTGAATTCAAAGTGTCACATGTACATTACGGAAGCTATTGGTTTCGCCGATACTCCAAAAAGAGTGCTTCCGTGCGCCCGGGGGAACTTGAACTCAGGGTTCCAGCAGACCCTCGATCGAGAACTCACGACGCAGCTAATGGTGCCATGGATTGTCGACCTCCCATACATCTCATAAGCAACTTCAACGATGCATTTGGGCATGAGATTGAAATTCGTTAGTAGAGGAACGTGAATTAATTTTTGTTAGTATAAAAAAATAAAATTTGTTAGTGGAAATTAGTAAATAGAATTAGTTGGTATGAAGGAAAGGAATTAGGTTTTGTTAGGGACAAGGTATTGAATGAAGTTTGTTAGTGGGAATTAATCAATGGAATGTTGTTAGTGGGAAAATTGAAATTATTAGTATGTATTATATATTTTTCATATATATATATACATATATATATATATATATATATATATATATATATATATATATATATATATATATATATATATATATAGATATATATATATATATATATATATATATATATATATATATATATATATATATACGAGTATATATATATACATAGATATATATATATATATATATATATATATATATATATATATATATATATATATATATATATATATATATATACGAGTATATATATATACATAGATATATATATATATATATATATATATATATATATATATATATATATATATATATATATATATATATATATAAACATTGAATCGGCCCTACGCCATTGTCGACTATTATTCATTCACTGGCGTTGGACGCAAAGACAGATGGCAGCAGACGTCACTTCCACCCACATAACCATTAGTACGCGCCCGATACAAGTGCAATGCGCCAACGTATGATTTCCCATCCTACGTCAGT
This sequence comes from Odontomyia ornata, assembly GCA_963969285.1. Lineage (NCBI taxonomy): Eukaryota > Metazoa > Arthropoda > Insecta > Diptera > Stratiomyidae > Odontomyia > Odontomyia ornata. Next base: position 43,453,117 of record OZ017743.1, read on the forward strand.
TTTGTCGAAGAGTGTCATCGGCGTAGAATTAAATCACCCGATCCAAAGGAGAAATGTCGCGGATACTGTTAGCGTAAGAACGTGAATGTGTTTTGCAAATAGCGGTTAAAGTTCTATTGCTGGAAGCCCGTAGCGAGTGCTCGACTATTACGCTGTGAAAGTTCAGCATAACCGCGAATATCTATTTAAAATCGTTCAAAAACATAAAATATATCGCAAGTCGATTGAACTGCGCGCATGCCACTATTTGGAAGAATGAACTTCGATCGAATGCGGATGCGAATTGTGTTTTGACAGAAAGTGCGTTTTCACCAAAAGACAGAGGCAATTTTAATTCAAGTGTCATCATTTTGCTTTAAATCCGTGTTTTAAGTGGCTGTTCATTGCCACCGTCCATCTGTAGTAAAGACAAAGACGACATTGACCCGGAAGAAGTTACAGAAGTCCCGGTCCTGTTGTAAGACATACTCTTGATATAGTGAGTGTGTTACATACAACTGGCGGAGACATGGTAGAGCTTCGGTACTCGATGCAATGACATCAGAATTGATGCTATCAATTCAACTAACTAATAAAATTACTGGTAGGTTTAAAAACTGATTTTTCAAATTTTTACTGCTGAACCGATTGGACTGAGATTTTAGTTCCGGAGGAATTTTTGATTACAAAACTCCTTAGATACAGCACAATCAAACTACGAAACGGCTTTTATCGATGTTGATGGACAAATAAGGACACAGCAAAGTTGTATGAATGCCATGTTACCAATGGACGATTGTGAAGCTTCAAACAATGGAACTTCTATCCCATTTGATATGAGTTCAGCTGAATTGGCGCCAAGTAAATATCAAATGACATGTGTCGCCCCAACGTTAAGTGAGATTAGAAGAGCAAGTAAGTTTTACGATGAAATATCGGCTGTTCCCATCGCGATATCAGTATTTATTTTGAAAATAATCCACTGTTAGTGCAAATACGCTAAGGTTTCGCTGTTGATTTTGTGATCTCATTCTGATTACAGCGATGCTTCAAATATTACACTACTATTGGTGAGATCTAGACAGATGCATAGGAGTTGGACAATTATTTTCCTTATCACCTGTCTGTCTGAAGTTTTTAAATAAATTTAAAACATTACTTCCATTTTAAAAACATAAACGTATACCGCTAATACATAGAAACGTTGTCACCTCATTTCAATAGAAGTAGTAGTAAGCATCATTTATTGTGCAAAAAAATTAATAAGCAAAATGTATCATCGATCAAAAGACGAAGTTGAAAGAACCTTCTCTGTTGACAATCGAGTCTTGGCTTTCACTTGGGATGCCATACCTTCCCTCAATCTCTCTTTGCTGAGTATAAAGTGATGCCTCTGCCTTTTACATTGTTCCGATCAACAGTGCCCAGTATCGCTCGTATATGTCCCTCAGAATTATCTTAATTTGATTGTTCGGTTGATAAATATTCTTCTGGCTCCCATCAATGTTAAGCTTTTTGATCGCCATAACAGATTTCAATTCGTATTTACAACAAATTATTTTTATTCATCAATCGGTTGAGCTCCATAATTTAGATATTAAACATACTTTTTCGGCAAATTCATAATGTCTTCCATTTTATTAAGACCCATTTTCAATGTACATTCTCTATGCGAAGCAGACTCGAAAAAAAGTATTACAGTAGACTACTAGGCATAAAATGAATCGAAAGCTTAAGACTTTCGTAAATGATTTATTCAAAAATAAGTATTCATTCTCAAATACAAACTAAGAAAATAATGTTATCAAAAATTACTGAAATGCTCTTCTTGGCTGTTATAAACTTGCTCGCTAGTAAATGATCTTCCAATCAAGCTTGGTCTCCAATATCTTTTTATTTTAATGTCATTTTTATAAGTTATAAATTTTCCCAAAACTATTGCTTCATTGGCTTCTGCAAGATTAAATTTTAACAGGAAATTGAAATCATGCCTTAGGATGAAAACGAAAATCATAATGTACCAGATAAAGCATCCTGTGGTTTTTCATGTACAGATATCAAAGTTACGCATCTAATGATGCGTAACTTTGATATTTGTACATGAAAAACTTAGAAAAATTTTAGATAAAATTTGAATACAAACAAAAGAAAAACTAAAGAAATGCAGAAATGAATCTTAATGAAGTAAATCACTTAAATGCAAAAGCATAAAGAAAAAGGAACGTATATTTTCATATTATATTTAGTGCAAGGTCAAATTTAAATAAGTTCAAGTAAATAGTGATAAGCAACGAGCAAACTAATTTAATATTGGCTGATAGGCATTCGTGTAAAATTCACTTGCAAATTATATTATTAAAATTTAAGTATTTAAAAGCACAGAAAAAAAAAGTAAGCAATTAAACCATTAACTATCAATAATTAAATCTGCAAACAGTTCAATTACTGGAGTTGCGACATTCTGATTTTACAGTTAAAATTAGAATTTCGCCACTCCTCTGAAAAATATTCTTTTGGTTACCATCTTATGTAAAATATTTCTGATATTTTGTTTTTGAAATTCAATAAAGTATATTCGAAATTTATTTATCGTAGTGTCAAACTCGACAGTTTTGACTCGACAGAGGCGTAGCATTTAACGAAAGAAAAAACTAAATACTTAAAGCTAGACACTTAAAAAATATGGCTTTGATATATGTATAAGCATAAAAATAAATTATAATGAATTGCTAAAGATAACAACGACTATCTTTGCAGCATGCCCTTCTCTTCCAGCAGGAGTGATAGCGACAGGTAAGTATGCCATGATGAGTGTAGGGTTGTAGGAATCCGCGGATGGCCGGTTTTGCGTCACGTGCGGTACGCAGTACCATACTTTGTTTTGCGTTTTGTGTTTTTCATTACAGTAAGTTGTGTCGAAGTTCGCGTTAGAGTAGGATGTTTTGCAGTACCGCGTTGGTGATACTCGGGAATGCGAAATTAAATCTGGTTTTTGTTGTTGTCTGAAAGATTGGGAGAAATACGGAACAACGTAGAGATAGGTTTCATTTCCATATGGTTGTGTTTTCGACACGTTTAAAATGGACATGTGAACCGGTGGCTGATTTGTTCTATTTCGGACTTAGTCTGCTCACGTAAGACCTGCGACCGAACTCTGAAATAGACTTAGTGTGTCCGGACTTGTTAACGTGTAAGGTAGAGTCCGTTGTCACGTCCAAAGACTTCACGTCTTGAATGGATGAGAGGTCGGTTCCGATTTCATTCGAGCGTTTGAACAGAAAATCATTACAAATGGCACCCAACGTGGAGCCAAAAACATCCTAAAGGTTCGAAAGCTTCGCGTCTTCTGACGAGTTGGTCCTTTACGGAGGATGTCAGGTACTTTGGTACTCGAGCCCCGCGGGCAGGAGTAGTGGACACACCAGCAGTCACTTCCCGTGAGTTGTAACTTCCGCTCTCCTTTGTCTTATTTTTTTTCGCGACAGAATCCTTCCGATCTGTTGTCCCAGGTTAAAACCTGTAAGGAGCTTCTATTTTCTTGATGAAACTGTCAGCCAGATAAGTTTCTCCTATCGGCCTGGACTCTCAAGGAAATAGAAAGTTACTTTGCCTTTGTATCTCGAAAGGATTCTACCCCTCTTTTTATGCGTCATAGATGAGCGGTTTTGGTTCGACTATCGATGACACATGCTGAAGTTGTGAAGCCCGTAATGCTTCCACGTATCAGGATTTTTGACCGCGTACAAAACTTGTTATGGCAACGCTACCACTCATCTCTTCGAGTCAATTAACGTAGCTTAGAGACGGTTTTGTAATGTATTTGGGGTTGGGGGTGGTTTTTTTTTCAATCGGCCGGAAGCACCCTTTTCTCTGCAGACTACCATTCGCTCTCATTTTCCTACGGAGGAGTCGGCGCTACTGGAAAGGAAAGCGTACACCCAATAGATATTTTTTTTATAAAGATACGTTAGCTCGCCACTTTCGGCCACTTAAATAAACTAAATTTTTCTTATATTAAGGGATTAGCTATAGACTTATGCTTTTAAGTAAAAATCGACGAAATCAAGACAAACGAACCATGGCGACGAAGCGGTCTCCGGATAAAAGGTGGACCCGCTCAAAGATGGTCTAACCAGCTAACTGGGGGATCTGTATTGAGGATGTGGTAGAGGGCGCATCAAGTGTGCGACTGGAGTGTGGACACTTGTTCCACCGCACCTGTGTCCAGCAGCTCTTACTAACGTCTGATCTCTGTCCATTACGCAGACGCCCGATCGACTGAACTGCCCTAGATGCCCCCCTCTGAGTGCACGCCCCTACACACGGAGCAGTAGCAAAAGACCCTCGGAGTGCTGAACTGACTCAATCGCTGTCGGACACCCAAGGAGCCGTGGGCGGAGAAGCTCCAAACGGAGGAGTACCGGCCGATGCCCCAACAGCACAATCAAACAATACCGTCAACGACACTATTTTGTCCTTGTTGCAAGGGTTGTCCGAGAGGACCGGATACATTAAGAGAGGTTTCCAGGACATCCAGATCAGCCAACCCCACAGCCACGTAAGAACCAGATGGAGTTCTTACGCGGCTGGGGGTTGGAGCCAAATCCCAGTGCGGCGATGCCCAACTTTAGGCCGGCCGATGATTGGAACCTACCCGCAAAGAGCTCAGGAATGGATCCCAGAGCCCCCGTGTATCGACTGCGTTACAGCACTGCACCCCCAATAATACCTGCACTGGACAAATCGGTTTCATCCGGTCCTAGGCTTTAATTTGACGACCCCGGTGGACAAGTTCCTGTTTCAAATTTAGGCTCTCATCACCAGTATGCTGGGAGGCGACTTCTAAGCTTTCCTTAGACATGCACACCTTTTGTTCAGCGGAGATGCTGCCAAGTGGTACTGGAGTTTCAAGGAATCAATACCAAGCCTTGATAAGAGTTCTTTCTGTGCAGCTTTTTGTAATCACTTTGACGACGACTTCACGAACGGGAATTACAGGAACAACTGAGGAAACGTAAGCAAGACGCCCATGAACCATTCAACTAGTATTATACCATTATACTGCGCTTAAGCACTTGGTTACGAACATCCATGCCCAAGGACGAACTGGTGTAGATCATCAGAGAGAATATGCGTTGGGAGCTTCAGAATAGTTTCCTTCATGTGCCAATTTACACCGTACAGAGATTACGCCTGCATGTCTGAAGGCGAGAACGGCTAGATGAATGGCGAGGAACTTTTCGTCCACAACCTCGCATGACGGGACCTAATCTAGGAAGTAACAATACTGCGAAGCTAGTGACAGCGGATCACATAAATAACAACCCGATACACGTCCTGATGAGGGGAGCACCCCTGCAGCACGAGTTTGAACCAATGATTGACCGAACTTTTGTTGAAGTAGCTGCAAGTCCAACGATTTATTGGAGCTGTCGACAAGCGGGACACCCATCCTATGCATGTCCAGCGGAACCGACAGTTTTCTGTTACCGCTGCAGAAAAGGAGACACATATGCACCAGAATGCGCCGATTGCAAGCTACGAAAAAACTTGCCAGCGAGTGCCACAAACACCCGCCGGCACTCCTAGAATCTGAACAAACCGATACCGAACCCATTGCTAATTGCGACCAAGCCCCAGATACGACCCCAACTTTGCTGACTCGCACTGCCAAACACATTTCTCCTCATGTTCTGCAGCCGACGTCACACATTGTCGAGGTGGACGCACCGGGAAATGGTAATGAGACGAAGGTCCCTTGGCATGCTAAGCCCATAGTGGGGAAGATTATGACGGATGTCACATTTTAAAGAGTGTATAAAACTCTGGAATTCTATATCATACTCCAATTAACACAGAATTTTTACCTAGGGATGGACTTCGTTCGAAAATTTAATTTGGCTCCAGCACTATTCTCCGGCACGATACTGGATTCCGTCACCACTGCCCATGACGCGATCCTTACTTCCCACTCACTATGACATGCACTGGATGTGAATCAATAACTGCGACTTGACTCGCTTATATCGGCTTTTCCATGGCATGAGAAGGAAGGTCTCGGTACGACGGCCCTGGTGTTTTACACAATAGATGTGGTCGATGCCAAATCCATAAAGCAGAGACATTTTGCCATATCTCCGGTGAAGGAAAAGTCGTTATGTGCCGAAGCTGATCGGATACTAGCATTAGGCATGATCGAAGAATCGCAGAGCGCATGGGCTTCCCCGGTCACCTTAGTTGGCAAGCCAAACAAGGTGCGGCTATGCTTAGATGCCAGACGTTTGAGTGCCGTCACTGTCAAGGACACATACCCTCTACCGTTAATTTAGGGCATCTTGAGTCAATTGCCTAAAGCCCATTATATTACGAGCTTGGACATCAAGGACGCTTTCTGGCAAATCCCATTATACCCTGCCTCAAAGGAGAAAACAGCCTTCACGGTCCCAGGTCACCCACTGTATCAATTTGTGACCATGTCATCCGGACTGTGTAATGCCCCTCAAACTTTGACGCGCCTTATGGATATGGTGATACCACCGCATTTACGGCACCAAGTTTTTGTATATTTGGACGACCTACTGCTTATAACCGAGACCTTTAACGAACACATCGACCTGCTTCAGGAAGTGGCTTTGCACACCAAGAGGGCCGGATTAACCATCAACATACAGAAGAGTCAGTTCGCGATGACAGAGGTGAAGTATTTGGGCCACATCATTGGTCATGGCAACATCAAGACCGACCCGGACAAGGCACAAGCGATTAACGTTTTTCCGCTACCCAAGACCACCAAGCAGTTTTGCCGATTCCTAGGTTTATGTGGACGGTACCAACAATTTGTACGCAATTACGCAATCATCACCACACCCTTGACCGAAATGCTGCGTGAAGGACGTAAGTTCGTCTGGGAAGGGCCCAGACTGCAAGCCTCTGAAGAGCTAAAGAAGAGTCTGACAACAGCCCCCATACTGCATCGGCCGGACTTTGGTAAACCGTCCTCAATCCAATGCGACGTTAGTCAACATGGGGTTGGAGCAGTCTTAGTCCAGGTTGCGCAAGACGGCGAGGAGAGGCCTATAGCCTTTATGTCTCACAAGTTGAACCCAGCCCAGCGAAATTATACGGTCTCGAAGCAGGAATACCTGGCGGGTGTGTTGGCGGTTAAACGCTTGTAAGCATATGTGGAGGGACCTCTCTTTGAAATCGTTACGGATCACGCGCCTCTGAAATGGCTGATGAGCCAAACTGATCTCCATGGCCGTTTGGGCACGTGGTACCGAACACAATATCAAGGATGTTTGCCTCTGAAGGAGCCAAGTTGGCCCAGGAGGACAACAGCCCCCTATTGATCGACCTGAACCACCCCGCCTTCAAGTCAATAGGTTACACCCAGCTGATGAACACTATTCAGAACCAGTTACCATAGCTGTCAGAACTGCGGGTGACGGCGGGATTTATATACAAGCGGATGGGACCCGCATCCCGAGACCCCATACAAACAGAGGAATAGTGGAAGTCATGGGCGCCTGAGAAATTGACCATCGATCTTATTAAACGGGCTCATGACCACCCATCGAGTGCACATGGCTGAAAGCCTACTTCTTTTCGCCTAAGATGGTGCAGCAAATCAAAGCGTACGTAGCTTTTGTGAGCTGTGCAAGTGCACTAAAGCGCCCAATTCTGCTCTTCGGCCTCCGATGGGTAAATTTGAGCTACCTGAGCGTGTGTTCTAGCGCTTGTATATAGATCTTATCGATCCGTATCCTCGTTTAACTTCTGGTCACACGGGAGCTGTCGTAGACCTGGACCAACTGTCCAAATTCCCAATAATTGAGCATATTTGGAGTATGCGCAACGAAAAAAATCGCGTTTTCCATATATTTGGAGTACCGGAAAAAGTGGCCCCTGAAACGGAGTTCAGTTCACCTCGGGCAGATTTTGGGACCTAATGGAAAACTTTGGTATTACTCACCAGCGGACTGCCGTCTATTCCCCTCAAGCCAATGCGTCCGAGCGGCTGAACTGTACCCTCATAGCCGCTTTTCGTGCCTGTGTCCATCCGGATCAGAAGGATTGGGACGTAGGATTTTCGCCATCACCTGTGCCCTGCACTCATCATACCACATCACCACAGGTATATATAAAAGGTTTGGAAGACTCAATAGTGGTTCTGGAGCCGCTCGAGAAACTTCAAATTCTACGAGAACAATTTCGGGAGAAGATTGAAGACAGTAGATGGACGAGGGAGGAGCGTTACGACCTGTGATCCCATCCCTCTGGCTTCAAGGCAGGCGATGAAATCTACGGACGGAATTTCAGGCAGAGTGAAGCAATCCGGCACTGCAATGCCAAACTGGACAAGAAGTTCGTGAAGTGTGGGGTCCTACAAGTTTTAAGCCCCATGCGATACCTCATTGATGACATGTCCGGGAAAGAACTGGAAGTCGACCATGCCAAAGACCTACAACGGTGAAGAGTGCCATCAAGAAAGTCCTCGTTTTTTCCCTTCATTCCGTAGTCCCCGGTGTTATTTCCTGATAATCATCGCTTACCTCCACCTGGGCTCAAAATCTCACAGCAACCTTTTCTTGCTAGAACGTGCCTCGGGAACGTTAGCCACGACATCTTCTTCCGCCATACAAGTAAAACCAGCTTGTGGCTAAACATCGCGTCCTTCAGTCTCCCCATGCCTGGTTGGCACCGTGGACATTACCCTGTAATCAATCGGCCCTACGCCACTGCCGACAATTATTCAGTCACTGTCGTTGGGTGAAAAGACAGATGGCAGCAGACGTCACTACCACCCACATGACCATTAGTAGGCACCCAATACATGTGCAATGCGCCAACGTATGACCTCCCATCCTACGTCAGTTCTGTCGAAGAGTGTCGTCGGCGTAGAGTTAAGTCATCTGATCCAGAGGAGAAATGTCGCGGATACTGTTAGCGTAAGAAAGTTGACGTGTTTTGCAAATGGCGGTTAAAATTCTATAGCTGGAAGCCCGTAGCTGGTGCTCGGCTGTTTTGCTGTGAAAGTTTAGCATAACCGCGAATATTTATTTAAAATCGTTCAAAAACAATAAAATATTGCAAGTTGATTGAACTGCGCGCATGCCACTTTTTGGAAGAATGAACTTCGATCGAATGCGGATGCGAATTGTATTTTGACAGAAAGTGCGTTATCAGCAAAAGACAGAGGCATTTTTAATTTCAGTGTCATCATTTTGCTTTAAATCCATGTTTTAAGTGGCTGTTCATTGCCATCATCCATCTTTAGTAAAGACAAAGACGACATTGACCTGGAAGAAGTTGCAAATTCCCGGTCCTGTTGTGAGACATACTCTTGATATAGTGGGTGTTTTACATACAACTGGCGCAGACATGGTAGAGCTTCGATACCAGGTGCAATGACATCAGAATTGATGCAGCTACTTTGTATCGACTAATAAAATTACTAGTAGGTTTAAAAACTGATTTTTCAAATTTTTTCTGCTGAACCGATACTGAGATTTTAGTTCCGGAGGAATTTTCGATTACAAAACTCCTCCGATACAGTACATTCAAACTACGAAGCGGCTTTTATCGATGTTGATGGACAAATAAGGACACAGCAAAGTTGTATGAATGCCATGTTACCAATGGACGATTGTGAAGCTTCAAACAATCGAACTCCTATCCCACTTGATATGAGTGCAGCTGAATTGACGCCAATGAAAAATCTAATGACATGTGTCGCCCCAACGTTCAGTGAGATCAGAAGAGGAAGTAAGTCTTACGATGAAATATCGGCAGTGCCCATCGTGATATCAGTATTTATTTTGACAATAATCTGATGCAAGTGCAAATACGCTAAGGTTTCGCCGGTGATTTTGAGATCTCATTCTGGTTACAGCGATGCTTCAAATATTACACTACTATTGGTGAGATCTAGACCGATGCTTAGGTTGTGGACAATTATTCTCCTTATAACCTGTCTGTCTGAAGTTTTTAAATAAATTTAAAACATTATTTCCATTTTAAAAACATAAACGTATACCGCTAATACATAGAAACGTTGTCATCTCATTTCAATAGAAGTAGTAGTAAGCATCATTTATTGTGCAAAAAAATTAATAAGCAAAATGCATCGTCGATCAAAAGACGAAGTTGAAAGAACCTTCTCTGTTGACAATCGAGTCTTGGTTTTCACTTGGGATGCCATACCTTCCCTCAACCTCTCTTTGCTGAGTATAAAGTGATGCCTCTGCCTTTTACATTGTTCCGATCAACAGTGCCCAGTATCGCTCGTATATGTCCCTCAGAATTATCTTAATTTGATTATTCGGTTGATAAATATTCTTCTGGCTCCCATCAATGTTAAGCTTTTTGATCGCCATAACAGATTTCAATTCGTATTTACAACAAATTATTTTTATTCATCAATCGGTTGAGCTCCATAATTTAGATATTAAACATACTTTTTCGGCAAATTCATCATGTCTTCCATTTTATTAAGACCCATTTTCAATGTACATTCTCTATGCGAAGCAGACTCGAAAAAAAGTATTACAGTAGACTACTAGGCATAAAATGAATCGAAAGCTTAAGACTTTCGTAAATGATTAATTCAAAAATAAGTATTCATTCTCAAATACAAACTATGAAAATAATGTTATCAAAAATTACTGAAATGCTCTTCTTGGCTGTTATAAACTTCCTCGCTAGTAAATGATCTTCCAATCAAGCTTGGTCTCTAATTTAGATACTAAACATACTTTTTCGGCAAATTCATCATGTCTTCCATTTTATTAAGACCCATTTTCAATGTACATTCTCTATGCAAAGCAGACTGTAATGTGACGCCTACGCCCGGGAATCGAAATGATTCCGATCCCGAACCCTTGAAACCGGTCAGATGGCTATGTCCTCGAAGTGCCAGCGGACTTCATCTGTCGTGCGGATATCGTTGCGCAGAAAATATTTCTTTTCTGTCCAAATATTTAGATCTGTGGATATAAATATTCGAAATATAAAATTACTCCAAATCCCGACACATTTCGAGACATATCCATCTGGAAATGCCCCTCCACCGTGGTCATCGAAAAACTATGCCACTGGCGACAAATGGAGAGGCACATTGCCGCCATGTGGCGTGCCATTCCACACACATCTGTTTTGTCGGTGGTTGTCGGATTGACAGTCCGGCGCCACGAGAAAAAGGTACAGAAGGTGCGCGGTTGACTTCCGATGAGTGAGCGTGAAGATTGTTCGAGACCAAAGTGTTTCACTTGGTTAAATCTTCACTATATACAGAAAAGTGCGGTGACTTTCGACAGTTCGGTGGTAGAAAACAAAATCGCGAGTGAACGTTGTCCAAAATTATTGTTTCATGGATGGTTTTGCACGAATAGCCTTCTGTATGGAAACAACGGTTATTCGTCACAGTTGGACGCATCTTCCGCTAGAATCTAGTAAGAGTAAAATCGGTGTGTTGTTGCATCTGCAAAGCGAGTGGTAATTTTCTATTCATTTTCAGAAAAAGGAAACGAAGATGCTCTTCGCATGCTTCAGTCGATTGCATCATCATCGATCACCTTGACTGACCGCCTTCCACATCATATCTGTCTACAATGCAACAATGAGTTACATGTGGCATACAACTTTAATTTGTGCTATGCAACTGACATCACGAAGACTTTTACCAATATCAAAAGCAATACAAACACTGAAGGCGGAGAAAGTGTGGCTTATGGGAATGCTAATGGAGCTGAGGATGACCCAGGGGACCAAGGAAAATCACTGCCGAGCTCGATTACTATTTAAATCGTGCCAATAAGGATTTAATTTAAATCCCTGTCCAGTAACATTGATTGATATTTGATGACAACTACGGAAAGAAAGTATATTAGTTATATATTGTACAATATAATGGAATCTTATTATACATTACATTGAAGTATTTTCATACAAGTATCTTAAGAAGGACAGTATAATATTTTGTAAGGCGGTGGTTTCTTCAAAAAACAAAGAAACTCTGAATTGCCGTAATTCATTGTTCCAAATGCTGGTCAAAAGCTGGCGAAATCTCCTTGATACGGCTATAAATATAACTTAATTAAGCAAATAAATTAATATAATTTGGTTGTGCAGAGAATATTATACAAAAACAGTGTAATTAGTATTCACTTCACTCATTGATACAATTTATAAGGTTTATACGAACTTAAGCTCTAAATATAATTTTAGCAACATTGATCAGTTCGATTTGTTTAAAACGATATGAATGTTTTCAGTTTCGTTGCAGTTAGCAACTAGAATTTAAGGAAAAATATGTACATTATTTAAAAACAAAACGAAAGGTATTTGTCCAACCAACTAATATTGAATGGCCATAACACTTGAATTTTAATCGCCGTATATCTCATTAAATTCTCAAATTACCGAAAAATATTCGAATTCGAAATAAATTGTATGACTTTCTTAAGTCTATAAACTTTATTAATCCTTGATCACTAAAATTATTAACCTTTGATAATACCTACGGATAGATGTTTTATATGTAATGTATTGGGCGATATATTATACTCTTGAATTTAAATATTGTTCTATAATTAGCTTAAGTAAAAGACATTAGTTATTGTTTGAATGAAAATCTCTGAGAAAAGTAAACATGAAGTATTAATGAAGCCATAAGCCTTTCCGTTCCGCATGCTCTTTCTTTTGCAGCGGAAGTGATGACCGAGGGTAAGTATGTCTTGAAGAGGGTTAGGTTTTAATAATCTGCGGATGATTGATTTCTAGTCGGCTACGGTCCGCGGTACCCTTGTTTGCGCTCGTTTTTTTCTTAGAGTAGGTGATTTTAGACTTGAGGTAGTTTAGCTTATTTTCTGGTACCGCGTCGGTGATTCGGTAACGCGCCTATGGGATTTTGTAGCGTTTTTGATTTGAGATCTGTGGAGAGATCACATCCAGAATTAACGTAACGTAGGTTTCCCGTTCTGGATGAGTAGTTGTTGACGCGTTTGGAAATCGGGCATGTGAACCGGTGGCTGAGTTAAGTAACTCGGACTTAGTCTGCTCGCGTAAGACCCGCGACCGAAACTCCTCTCCGAACTAGCTAGCCCACAAGCAGCCACCACGGAGTAGACTAAGTGTGACCGGACTTGTTGACCTGACGGGTACAGTCCGTTGTCATTTCCAAGACTGCACGTCTCGAACCGATGAGAGGTCGGTTCTGCTTGCGATCGAACGAGACGAAGTAGGAAACCGTTACAAATGGCGCCCAACGTGGGGCCTAAAACATCCTAAGGGGGAAAGAACTTCGCGTCTTCTGACGAGTTGGTCCTTTACGGAGGATGTAAGGTACTCTGATACTCGAGTCCCACTATCAGGAGCAGTGGAGTTGTGTGATACCACACTAGCAGTCGCTTCACGTGAGTTGTATCTTCCGCTCTCCTTTGTTTGATTTTTTTTTCGCGACAGAATCCTTCCGATGTGTTGTCCCAGGTTAAACCCTGTAAGGACCTTCTATTTTTTTGATGGAACAGCCAGCCTGATGGGTTTACCTATCAGCATGGACTCTCAAGAAAATAGAAGGCTACCTTGCCTTTATGTCGCGGAAGGATTCTAATTATTTTGTATGCGTGATAGACGAGTGGTATCGGTTCAACGTTCGGTGGCGTATGCTGGAATTGCGAGGCCCGGAATGCTTCCACGCGTCGGGAATTTCGACCGCGTACAAAATCGTTACGGTAGCTCTACCACTTGTCTCGTCGAGTCATTTAACGTAGATTAGAAACGGTTTGTAACGTACGGGAAATGGGGAAAATTAAGGGAGTAAATCAATCTGAAGCCCCTTCTCTTGACAGACCACCACCAGTCATCATTTCTGCACGAAGGAGTTGGAGTTGCGGAACTGAAAGGCTGTCTTAAAATTTTTTTTTGTGAGGAAAATTATAGCTCGCCACTATCGGCCACTAAAGTACCCATAAGTTTTTTTTATATATATATATTAGGGATATAGTAAGGCTTTAGGAGTTATCTTATATTATATATTTTAATTTTTTTTTCTCCAGTTATTAGCACCACATTTAACCCACACGAACATGGCAACGAAGCGGACCCCAGATAAGCGTTGGACCAGATCCAAAACGGTCCAACCAGCTAACTGCGGGATCTGCTTCGAAGACGTAGTGGAGGGCGTACACAGCGTGCGATTGGATTGTGGACATCTATTCCATCGTGCCTGTGTACAACAGCTCCTCCTCACGTCCGAGCTGTGTCCCTTATGCCGGCGACCCATCGAGCGGACCACCCTAGACGTCCCCCTCGGAACGCCCCTACCATCGCGTGGAGCAGTGGCGAAAGGAGTTCCAGAGGCTGAACCGTCACAACCACTTTTAGACCTGCAAGGAGCTGTAGGCGGTGAAGTTCCGGCCGCAAGTGTCGTGTCCGAGGTGACACCCATGCCTTCCGCCCACTCCATTGACACCCTCGTGGCGTTGATGAGGGATATGTCGGAGAGGATTGGCAACCTGGAGGGAAAGCTCCAGAATCTCCCTATGAGCCAACCACCCAGTCGCGTGAGAACTCCGCTTGGCTGGGAGCCCAATCCCAGTGTGGCGATGCCCCCCTCCCGACAATCCGAGCAATGGGTCCCACCTCCAAGGAACTCGGGAATGGATCCCAGAGCTCCCGAATATAGACCACGACACAGCACTGGACCTCCGTTGGTACCTCTAGCCCCCGAGGCCGTTCAGTACAACAGGTCAATCGAGTATGTGATTCCCCCCGGGAACGCATTGACACTTTTTCGAGACCCGACGCCTCGTATCATGGAGAGTTGGCGCCTGAACTTTACAGGGTTCAACGATATGATATCGGCGGACCGGTTCCTTTTCCGGATTCAGGCGTTGGTATCCAGCACCCTGGGAGGTGATTCCTCGGCCTTCCTCTGGCATGCACATCTTTTGTTCAGCGGCGACGCTGCCGACTGGTACTGGAGATTTAAAGAATCAACGCCACGTCCCACTTGGCACTCTTTCAGTGCAGCCTTCCGCAATCGATTTGAGGATGGCTTCACTGAGAGAGAGCTAAAGGAGCAAATAAAGAAGCGGAAACAAGGCGCTCACGAACCGTTCGACCAGTACTACACAAGTATAGTGAGATTGAGCACTCGCTTGCGAACTACCATGCCCGAGGACGAACTGGTAGAAATTATCAGAGAGAACATGCGCTGGGATCTCCAGAACAGCCTTCTACATTTTCCCATCAACACCATACAGGGACTGCACCTCCATGCCCGTAGACAAGAACACTTGGATGAGCGGCGAGGTACCTTCCGTCCACAACCTCGCATAACGGGACCAAATCCCCGAAATCATCACACCGCGGAGTTGATGGCAGCGGACCACCTGCTTGCGGATCCAGTACCAGTACATGATCTGTCACGGAAGCGCTTACTGGCTATTGCGGCAACTGAAATCGCTAGAGGACCCAATCGTGGTTCTGGAACCGCACGAAAAGCTCCAACTTCTGCGAGATCAACTGCGGGAGAAGATTGAAGAAAGTAGACGGATGGGAGAGGAGCGGTACAACTTGCGATCTCATCCTTCTGGCTTTAAGGCAGGCGACGAAATATATCGTCGAAACTTCCGGCAGAGCGATGCCACCCGACATTACAATGCCAAACTAGACAAGAAATTCGTGAAGTGTCGGGTCCTACAAGTAATAAGCCCCACCCGATACCTCATCGCGGACATGACTGGTAAGACCCTGGGAATTTACCACGCAAAAGACCTTAGACGATGAAGTGCAACTATTTCCCACGAAAAACCTTGGCTTACCCAAATCTCTGCCTGGACGAAGACCTCCGAGTAACCCCTGACTCCCTACGGTATAGTCACTGTCGAGTCTTCACGAACATGGTTGTAGCCTATTCCTCGAAACCGACCTTCGACCCGCCACGGCCCTAACCAAGACCTTTCATATAGGAGACGGATCGGAGTTGCTTCGATTTTGGGGGGGGGGGGGAATGTGTAATGTGACGCCTACGCCCGGGAATCGAAGTGATTCCGATCCCGAACCCTTGCAACCGGCCAGATGGGTATGTCCTCGAAGTGCCAGCGGACTTCATCTGTCGTGCGGATATCGTTGCGCAGAAAATATTTCTTTTCTGTCCAAATATTTAGATCTGTGGATATAAATATTCGAAATATAAAATTACTCCAAATCCCGACACATTTCGAGACATATCCATCTGGAAATGCCCCTCCACCGTGGTCATCGACAAACTATGCCACTGGCGACAAATGGAGAGGCACATTGCCGCCATGTGGCGTGCCATTCCACACACATCTGTTTTGTCGGTGGTTTTCGGATTGACAGTCCGGCGCCACGAGAAAAAGGTACAGAAGGTGCGCGGTTGACTTCCGATGAGTGAGCGTGAAGATTGTTCGAGACCAAAGTGTTTCACTTGGTTAAATCTTCACTATACACAGAAAAGTGCGGTGACTTTCGACAGTTCGGTGGTAGAAAACAAAATCGCGAGTGAACGTTGTCCAAAATTATTGTTTCATGGATGGTTTTGCACGAATAGCCTTCTGTATGGAAACAACGGTTATTCGTCACAGTTGGACGCATCTTCCGCTAGAATCTAGTAAGAGTAAAATCGGTGTGTTGTCGCATCTGCAAAGCGAGTGGTAATTTTCTATTCATTTTCAGAAAAAGGAAACGAAGATGCTCTTCGCATGCTTCAGTCGATTGCATCATCATCGATCACCTTGACTGACCGCCTTCCACATCATATCTGTCTACAATGCAACAATGAGTTACATGTGGCATACAACTTTAATTTGTGCTATGCAACTGACATCACGAAGACTTTTACCAATATCAAAAGCAATACAAACACTGAAGGCGGAGAAAGTGTGGCTTATGGGAATGCTAATGGAACTGAGGATGACCCAGGGGACCAAGGAAAATCACTGCCGAGCTCGATTACTATTTAAATCGTGCCAATAAGGATTTAATTTAAATCCCTGACCAGTAACATTGATTGATATTTGATGACAACTACGGAAAGAAAGTATGTTAGTTATATATTGTACAATATAATGGAATCTTATTATACATTACATTGAAGTATTTTCATACAAGTATCTTAAGAAGGACAGTATAATATTTTGTAAGGCGGTGGTTTCTTCAAAAAACAAAGAAACTCTGAATTGCCGTAATTCATTGTTCCAAATGCTGGTCAAAAGCTGGCGAAATCTCCTTGATACGGCTATAAATATAACTTAATTAAGCAAATAAATTAATATAATTTGGTTGTGCAGAGAATATTATACAAAAACAGTGTAATTAGTATTCACTTCACTCATTGATACAATTTATAAGGTTTATACGAACTTAAGCTCTAAATATAATTTTAGCAACATTGATCAGTTCGATTTGTTTAAAACGATATGAATGTTTTCAGTTTCGTTGCAGTTGACAAATAGAATTTAAGGAAAAATATGTACATTATTTAAAAACAAAACGAAAGGTATTTGTCCAACCAACTAATATTGAATGGCCATAACACTTGAATTTTAATCGCCGTATGTCTCATTAAATTCTCAAATTACCGAAAAATATTCGAACTCGAAATAAATTGTATGACTTTCTTAAGTCTATAAACTTTATTAATCCTTGATCACTAAAATTATTAACCTTTGATAATACCTACGGATAGATGTTTTATATGTAATGTATTGGGCGATATATTATACTCTTGAATTTAAATATTGTTCTATAATTAGCTTAAGTAAAAGACATTAGTTATTGTTTGAATGAAAATCTCTGAGAAAAGTAAACATGAAGTATTAATGAAGCCATAAGCCTTTCCGTTCCGCATGCTCTTTCTTTTGCAGCGGAAGTGATGACCGCGGGTAAGTATGTCTTGAAGAGGGTTAGGTTTTAATAATCTGCGGATGATTGATTTCTAGTCGGTTACGGTCCGCGGTACCCTTGTTTGCGCTCGCTTTTTTCTTAGAGTAGGTGATTTTAGACTTGAGGTAGTTTAACTTATTTTCTGGTACCGCGTCGGTGATTCGGTAACGCGTCTATGGGATTTTGTAGCGTTTTTGATTTGAGATCTGTGGAGAGATCACATCCAGAATTAACGTAACGTAGGTTTCCCGTTCTGGATGAGTAGTTGTTGACGCGTTTGGAAATCGGGCATGTGAACCGGTGGCTGAGTTAAGTAACTCGGACTTAGTCTGCTCGCGTAAGACCCGCGACCGAAACTCCTCTCCGAACTAGCTAGCCCACAAGCAGCCACCACGAAGTAGACTAAGTGTGACCGGACTTGTTGACCTGAAGGGTACAGTCCGTTGTCATTTCCAAGACTGCACGTCTCGAACCGATGAGAGGTCGGTTCTGCTTGCGATCGAACTCGAAAAATAGTATTACAGTAGACTACTAGGCATAAAATGAATCGAAAGCTAAAGACTTCCGTAAATGATTTATTCAAAAATAAGTATTCATTCTCAAATACAAACTATGAAAATAATGTTATCAAAAATTACTGAAATGCTCTTCTTGGCTGTTATAAACTTGCTCGCTACTAAATGATCTTCCAATCAAGCTTGGTCTCCAATATCTTTTTATTTTAATGTCATCTTTATAAGTTATAAATTTTCCCAAAACTATTGCTCCATTGGCATCTCCAAGTTTAAATTTTAACAGGAAATTGAAATCATGCCTTAGGATGAAAACGAAAACCATAATGTACCAGATATAGCATCGTATTTACAAATGTATCATAAACTAATTAAACATATCTAAAATACTGTGATTTTTCATGTACAAATATCAAAGAAACGCATCATCATCAATTTTAGATAAGATTTGAATACAAACAAAAGAAAAACTAAAGAAATGATGATATGAAACGTAATGAAGTAAATTATTTAAACGCAAAAGCATAAAGAAAAAGGAACGCATGTTTTCATATTATATTTAGTGCAAGGTTAATTTTAAATAAGTTCCAGTAAATAGTGATAAGCAATGAGCAAAGATATATTTTCTATAAATGGCAAAATAATTTAATATTGGCTGATAGGCCTTCGTGTAAAGTTCACTTGAAAATTTTAGTATTTAGCAGCACAGAAAAGCAAAGTAAGCAATAAAACCATTAACTATTAATAATTAAATCTGCAAACAGTTCAATTATAATTGTAAAGTTCGAATGTCTCCCGTCATTTGAAAAACATGTTTTTGATTACCATCTTATGCAAAATATTTCTTAAAATTTGTTTTTGAAATTTAACCAAAGTATATTCGAAATTTATTTATCGTAGTGTCAAACTCGGCAGTTTTGGCTTGACTGAGGCGTAGCATTTAACGAAAGAAAATACTAAATACTAAAAATTAGGAAATAAATTATAATGAATTGCTAAAGATAACAACGGCTTTCTTTCCAGTATGCCCTTCTCTTCCAGCAGGAGTGATAGCGAACGTTAAGTATGCCGTGAAGAGGGTAGGGTTGTGGAAATCCGTGGATGGCCGGTTTCGTATCGCGTGTGGTACGCGGTACCATACTTTGTTTTGCGTTTTGTGTTTTTCATTAGAGTAGGTTGTGTCGAAGTTCGCGTTAGAGTAGGATGTTTTGCGGTACCACGTCGGTGATATTTGGGAACGGGAAATTAAATCTAGTTTTTGTTGTTGTCTGAAAGATTGAAAGAAATACGGAATAACGTAGAGATAGGTTTCATTTCCATATGGTTGTGTTTTTGACGCGTTTAAAACGGACATGTGAACCGGTGGCTGGGGTGTTGTCTTTCGGACTTAGTATGCTCAAGTAAGACATGTGACCGAATTCCTCTCCGAACTAACTAGCCAGCCAGCAGCCACCTCGGAGTAGACTAGGTGTGTCACGTCCAAAAATTTCACATCTAGAACCGATGATACGTCGGTTCCGAGTTCGTTCGAGCGTTTGAACAGAAAATGATTACAATATATACATATGTATATATATATATATATATATATATATATATATATATATATATATATATATATATATACATATATATACACATATATATATATACATATATATATATATATATATATATATATATATATATATATATATATATATATATATATATATATATATATATATATATAAATATATATATATACATATATATATATATATATATATATATATATATATATATATATATATATATATATATATATATACATATATATATATATATATATATATATATATATATATATATATATATATATATATATCCATACTGACTTAGAGATCTCTAATTTTCTTAATTGCGCCCGTTTATTCGTGCATAAGGTTCGTCGTGAATTAGAAGCATCAGGAGGCGAAACAAAATCGGTTACAAAACGTAAAAAGCACGAACCACGTTCTGACACTGTCCAATCTGCAGCATTTTTAGAGCAAGCGCAAGCGATCATCAACGAGGACCCTTCAAAATCAATGAGGGCCCTTGCGAGCGAGCTTCATGTTTCTGAGCACCTTATTCGTAGAGTTATCCACGAAGACCTTCGGTATAAAACTTACGTGATGCGCAGAGGACAGTACATGACGAAACGAACACGGGAACAGAGAGTTCTCCGACCAGAACGTCTTTCAAACAAAATCAAACACCCTGAGGCGCCCAAAATGTGATGCTTTTTTCCGACGAAACAAATTTTGACCAAGATCAAAAGACCAATCGTAGAAATGACCGATGGCTATGTTCAAATTCTACGGAGGTTCCTGTTGTTATACACACAAAATTTCCAGCCACTGTTATGGTTTTAGGTGTTGTCAGCGACGAAGGACATATTATGCAACAACACTTTTTTTGTCAAGGACTTCGAGTGAACTCTGCTGCATACATCGAGGTTTTGGAGATGGTAGTGAAACCCTGGATAGACAATGTAAGTTGAGGCAGACCATAGATTTTTCAACAAGACTCTGCTCCTTCACATAAAGCGATGGCGACACACGATTGGGTGGCCGAAAATTTTCACCACCTAGCTCCGTAGACCTTAATCCTTTGGATTGTTACGTATGGGGCGTAGTTGAGCATCATACCAGTAAGTACCTCATAATTCCACTTCTTCGCTGAAGACTGCTATTAATGACGTTATGGTCAATATGAACAAGGAGCATTTAATTCGGGCATGTAATCTTTTCCGGTCCCAGATCGAAGAGGTCGCTGCTGCTAATAGCGATTTTATTGAATAACTTAATAGCCATATATTAATTTAACGATGTATAAAAATTCCTGAAATTTAATTAAATTTTGTTAAAAATACAAGCTAATTAATTTCACTCTCAAGTTATCCTCAAGTACCGAACGCACCCTGTACATATATACATATATATGTATATATATATACTATTTATACATATATATATATATATATATATATATATATATATATATATACATATGTACATATATATATATATATATATATATATATATATATATATATATATATATATATATATATATTTATATATATACTCGTATATATATATATATATATATATATATATATATATGTATATAGATATATATATATATATATATATATATATATATATATATATATATATATATATATATATATATATTGTTACGTGTCTAAGCATGTCTGCAAGCTACTGTTGCAATTGTTGTCGCAACTATCGATTAAATCATGATCAACCAACGAATGTGTTCGAAAACACAAGAATCGACCAAGCATGATCAAAGTGACGACACTGCGGCCATTTAGAATTACTTGGATATTCCAGGTAGTTCGCCAATGTACGAGAAATGGATTGCATGACTAGAGACCCTATATTAAGCTGAGCTGAATAAATTGGGGATATTGTAAAACCGCGATACTAAAACTGCGATAATTGTGACCGCGCGAATTAAAGGCGATATTGATTGTGAAGTGATTTTAGTATTGTCGCGTGTTATAGGTTCGCGGCCAATAATTTTAATGTTCCGGGAAAGTGAAAACGCAATGTCTTTTAATTTAAGTTAAAAGAGTTTATTAAATGAAACGCACAATAATCAGTTAACACTTTCACTAATTTTAATTTTCACTATTACAAAAAAATCGAACACTTGTCCATAAATTTCTTATCGCAATTGTCTTCTAAATTACTTCGCTATTACGAAACACACTTCCCACACACAATCGCAGTTCTTATCGCGGTCGAATGAATGATTCTCCCCATTCATTCAGCTCGCCTTTATATAGGGTCTCTACCTATTCACCCATTTCTCGCACATTGGCGAATGTTCTACCGAGAGGTACCTGGTAGGTTCGAGCAAGTTCATGAATGGAGTGACGTCACTTGCAGATGTTGATCATGCTTGTTGGATTCTCGTGGGTTCGAGTAAATTCATTCGTTGACGTTCTTAATGATGATGAAAACAATTGCAACAGTAGCTCGCAGAATTATTTGTACATGTAATTATTTGTACATGTAACACTGCCTCCACCTCAGTTCTTTTCGCCCCGAAAAGATGTGTCGCTATTTGTAGTCAATTCTCCCTGGGTGTAATATGGGGCAAGACGGTCCAGATGCACGATTTTCATTTTAGCTCTCGGCTTACGATGTTCCTGTATTCGGTATACGACGTCGTTGATTCGCTTTGTAACTCGGTATGGTCCCTCCCAATTATGTTGCAACTTTGGAGACCTACCCTTTCGCTGTTGCGGGTTATAAAGCCACACCAAGTCATCTTGCTGGAAGCCAGTAGAATTAGCCTTTAGATCATACCTGGTCTTCATGCGGTCAGTAGCCGATTCGAGGTGTTTTCGCACTGTCCGATGTATCTGGTTCAACCGTTGTCTTAGATCACTTGCGTACTCCGAGATCGTTTGGGGTTTCTCAGGGGGTGTTCCGAACTTTATATCGGCTGGCAAACGAATAGTCTTTCCAAAAATGACTTTGGCTGGGGCTTGGCCCCTCGACGCATGTTCAGCGGCTCTATACGCCATTAAAAATAGTGGGATATGTCGGTCCCAGTCCCTTTGGTTCTCGTCAACCATCTTGGCAAGGTGTTTATTGAGCGTTCCGTTGAAACGTTCGACCATTCCATCGGATTGGGGATGCAGCGGTGTTGTCCTCGTTTTCCGTATTCCCAGCTGCTCGCATATTTCGCTAAAAACTAGTGACTCAAAGTTTCGGCCTTGATCCGAATGTGGTTCACAAGGCACGCCGTACCTGCTGACCCAATTTAACACTGGCTGTTCGGCTACAGTAGTTGCTTCCTGGTTGGGAATGGGGTAGACCTCGGGCCACTTGCTGAAATAATCAGCTACAACCAGCCTGTATCGATTTCCCCATTCAGATTCAGGAAAGAGTCCAGCGATGTTGACAGCAATCCTTTCGAATGGCACGCCTACGTTATAGGTTTGCATTTGTCCTCTCAGTCGTCGCTTTGGGCCTTTGACGGAAGCGCAAATTGTGCATCTGCGACACCAGTCCTCTACGTCTTCTTGAGCGTGGAGCCAGTAGAATCTTTCCCACAATTTCGCTAAGGTTTTGTTAACACCAAGATGGCCTCCCGAGGATCCTTCATGCATTTCCTTTACCACATCGTGAATTCGGCTTTTGGGTAGTATAGTTTGCATCCTATAGGAGCTGCCATCCGCCGTTTCCCATTTCCGCTTGAGTACGCCACCCTCCACCTGAAGGGAGTTCCATTGTGCCCACTAGCTTTTCAGGGTTACGCCATGCATTGAAACGTCCTTCCACTCAGGTCGCCCAGTCGTCTCCTTCCACATGAGCAATGGTCCGATTTCTTCATCGGCTAGCTGGGCATTTCGAATCTCCTCCGATGAACAACCTTCATCGAATTCGGCCGTTATCAGTCGCAGATCAACGGGCGGTTCCTTTTCCTCAATCCGTCGGCAATGCTTGCAGTTAATTGGACATGGACGACGAGATAGGGCGTCAGCATTTCCATGAACTCCGCCCTTTCGATGAACAATTTCGTAGTCGTATGACTGCAATCTTTCGATCCATCTCGCAACTTGTCCCTCGGGGTTTTTGAAGTTAAGTAGCCATCTCAATGATGCATGGTCCGTTCGAAGAACAAATTTCTGGCCATATAGGTACTTGTGGAACTGCTTGGTGGCCTCTATTATAGCCAATAGCTCCTTCCTGGTCACGCAGTAGTTCCTCTGACTTTTTGAAAGAACTCGACTGTAATACGAGAGGACTCTTTCTTCGCCATTGATCTGCTGGGAGAGTACAGCTCCAATAACGCCGTTGCTTGCATCGGTGTCAACTACAAACATTTTTCCGGGTTTCGGATACGCCAGTACGGGTGATTCACACAGCTTTTCCTTCAGGGTCTCAAAGGCTGTCTGGCATTGTTCATTCCAGACATACGGACGATTTTTCTCGGTTAGCTGATGGAGACACTTAGCTATTTTGGCAAAGTCTTTAACGAATCTTCGATAGTAAGTCGCCAGACCCAGGAAACTGCGTAGTTGGCGCTTGTTATTTGGTGTTGGCCAGCATTTCACGGCTTCAATTTTCTCAGGGTCTGTTTTGACCCCTTCTGCTGATACGACATGTCCCAGGTATTTTACTTCAGCTGCGAAAAGGGTACACTTGTCGGGACTAAGTTTCAAATTTGCCAGTCGCAGTCGGGAGAAAACCTCTTCTAAGTTCCGCACATGCTCTTCGAACGTTCTCCCGATGACGATGATGTCATCTAGGTACACCAAGCAGGTTTTCCAGGTTAGACCACGTAGCACGTATTCCATCAAGCGTTCGAAAGTGGCTGGAGCATTGCAAAGCCCAAACGGCATCACCACAAATTGCCACAATGCGGTCCCAACTGAAAATGCGGTCTTCTCTCGGTCCTTCTTGTCAATTTCTACCTGCCAGTAGCCACTCTTGAGATCGAGTGTAGAAAACCATTTTGCGTCGGCTAAAGTGTCCATGATGTCATCGATGCGTGGGAGCGGGTAACTATCTTTCTTAGTGACGTCGTTAAGCTGCCTATAGTCGACACAAAAGCGAGTGCTACCATCCTTTTTCTTTACTAGAACTACAGGCGCGGCCCATGGACTTACAGAAGGTTCAATAACGCCTTGTTTTTCCATGTCCGAGATCAGCGCGCTCACTTCTCCTTGTTTGGCTATAGGGAGACGTCTTGGTGCTTGTCGAATTGGCTTGGCTCCCTGTGTATCTGTGACGTGAGTTACCAAACTCGTTCGGCCTTGGTCATCCGGGCTTGTTGAGAAGATGTCACTGTACTTGGTGACCAGATCAGAGGCTCGTTTGAATAGCTGCACCGGCAATTTGACTTGCTTCAATATTGCAGACGTGGATTCGCCTTTGCTGCTTCCAATTCCTTTTCCATGTTTTCCATCTCATTGTTGATTCTCTCTTCGACCTGGCTGACCTTTTCCTCGACCTGGTCAACCTTTTCCTCGACGCCTTTAATTTGCTTGTTGAGACTACCGAGCTCCGCTTTAATTTCGGTTGACTGTTTCTCCAGCTTCTGTGTGATGTCTGCCTTGATGTCTGCTTTGATTTCGATTGCTTGTTGGTCCAGCTTCGCTGATTGTTGATTTAACTTCGCTGTTAAATTGGATGACTGTTCATTGAGCTTCGCAGTTAAATTGGATGACTGTTCATTGAGCTTCGCAGTTAAATTGGATGACTGTTGTCGCTGCTCTTGCTGCATCAGCATCAACATTTGCATCAGTGCATTTTCTGGGTCCTTTGGTTTTAGTGTTTCTGCTTCTCCACCTTCTGCACCATTTCCGGCATCTGAGAGCTCACCCGAATCCAGATTCACGCCTTCCGATTCGATCGCGTCGCGCAAGCGTGCAATCAATGTGGCCTTTGTACCTTGCGTAGCCAGATTTCGCTGTTCTAACTCTTCCTTGAGCTCCGACATGGTCAATTCATTGATTCTTAGATGCAAGTTTCGTGGCATTTTTATTGTATTAGCTTTTTGTTTTTTTTTCAACAGTTTTTACGTTAGATTTCACAACTGTGCACTTTAAAAATGTTTAAATGTTTTCACTTTTTGAAATTTTCTATCTCACTTCTCGACACCACTGTCGCGTGTTATAGGTTCGCGGCCAATAATTTTAATGTTCCGGGAAAGTGAAGACGCAATGTCTTTTAATTTAA
Organism: Odontomyia ornata; assembly: GCA_963969285.1. Classification (NCBI taxonomy): domain Eukaryota; kingdom Metazoa; phylum Arthropoda; class Insecta; order Diptera; family Stratiomyidae; genus Odontomyia; species Odontomyia ornata. The sequence goes on from OZ017743.1 coordinate 43,479,269, forward strand.
GTTAAAAGAGTTTATTAAATGAAACGCACAATAATCAGTTAACACTTTCACTAATTTTAATTTTCACTCTTACAAAAAAATCTAACACTTGTCCATAAATTTCTTATCGCAATTGTCTTCTAAATTACTTCGCTATTACGAAACACACTTCCCACACACAATCGCAGTTCTAATCGCGGTCGAATGAATGATTCTCCCCATTCATTCAGCTCGCCTTTATATAGGGTCTCTACATATTCACCCATTTCTCGTATATTGGCGAATGTTCTACCTGGTAGGTTCGAGCAAGTTCATGAATGGAGTGACGTCACTTGCAGATGTTGATCATGCTTGTTGGGTTCTCGTGGGTTCGAGTAAATTCATTCGTTGACGTTCTTAATGATGATAAAAACAATTGCGACAGTAGCTCGCAAAATTATTTGTACATGTAATTATTTGTACATGTAACAGTATTGTAATAGACAGTTGGAATATAAATTTATAGACAAGTGATTAACATTTTAATTATTCATAAAATAGTGAAATCGATTATTGTGCATTGTTAGTAAATAAATTCTTTTAACTTAGCGCGTTTTCACTTTATATATATGTATATATATATAAAGGGTTTTCCTTAGAGGACATAACAATTTTATCTATCAATAAAAGACACCACGAGCCCGTTTACAGTGGTTAATTATTTGCACCCAACTTTCCACCACTTTGACACGCATTGTGACTGGAACTTTGGCAATTTCGCATTGGACTTTGTCTTTGAGCTCGTCTAGCTGGTAGAGACCAGTGACTTGATATAGCTCCATTAAGAAAATCCAACGCCATTTGATCGCATGAACGGTGGCCGAACCATTTCTCGAGACAACAGTTCACCAAATTTGATTTTCAATGAATCGATTGTGAGATGCGCTGCGTGGCTAGTGGCACCGTCTTGTTGAAACCTCATATCGCTGATGTCACGTCAATCCAATTATAGCTACAAGCAATCTACCAACATAAAATGATAACGCTCTCTATTGACGGTAACATGACGGTCGTTTTCATCCACGAAAAACTACGGCCAAATCACACCTCCGGCATGAAAACCGCATCAAACAGTAATTTTTTGCAGATGCAATCGTGTCTCAAGAAGCGCATGTGTGTTTATTGCTGACCAATAATGCCTATTTTACTTATTAACAAAGCTATTGAGCCAGAAATGAGCTTCATCGCTGGAGATCATTTTTCAATGGAAGTTTGGCATTTTGAATAATCAAGTGGCCTTAGTTCTTGAATCAATTTGATCTTGTAACCTCGTAGGCCAAGGTCTTTTCGCAAAATACATTACAGTGTCATTTAAGCGACGCCCAATTCGTGAAATCGACTGATTCAGCTTATTTTGAATTGATACACTTACGGCTGTGATATTTCCTTCGCTTCGAGCGGTACTACATTTTTTGGTATCGGAACGTCAAAAAGTGAAAATTTGGACTCGAATTTATTCACTATAGTAAGCACAGCTTGTCGGGTGGGACGATTATTACGGCCGGAAAATGGAGTAAGCACTCTTAAAGCTGCGACCACCGACCCAGAATTTCGGAAGAAATTTTTAATAACTTCCGAATGTTGCTGGTTTGGCAATTTCACCATGATAAAAATGTTGACTTAAATAACGTTTTGACATTAACAATACATACAAATTTTATGGGTGCGTTCATATAAAGATACAATATTGTTAGGTCCCTAACGGGAAACCCTATATACAAGGTGGTCCAACCATAATGCACGATGTTAATTGTGGGTCACACCTTAACGTCAAGTTTTTCGCCCAACTTAATGTGACATTTCTTTGTTTCCGTGTTTGACAAATTGAACCATGGAAAAATACACAATTGAGCAGCGTGTTCAGGTTGTTGAAGCCTATTACGAAAACGGGCGTTCAAATCAAAATGCATTTCGTGCACTTCCTGATTATTTTGGTCAGCATAATCGACCAAGTGTGTCCACAATTGGGAGAATCGTTCGTGAATTTCAGCAAAACAGGTCAGTAGGAAAATTGAAATCACCTGTACATTCTGTTTGGTGCGGTTTATGGGCTGGTGGCGTCATCGGGCCGTACTTCTTCGAAAATGAGGACGGCCAAGCAGTTATCGTGAATGATGCCACACATCCAACGAAACAATGACTCTTTTGCGTGAGAAATTCAATGACCGTGTTGTCTCACGCTGTGGCAATGTTAATTGGCCGCCACAACCATGTGATTTGACACCGCTGGACTTCCTTCTCTGAGAAGGAAAATGTACGTCAATAAGCCAAGAACAATTCAAGAGCTAAAGGATGGGATAATTCAGCACATTAACAACATTGAATTTCAATTTTGTCTCAGAGTCATTGCAAATATACACCATCGGATAGAAGTATGCCGCCGTAGCATTTGGGCAATACTTTGTTTCACGCATAATTATCATAGATACTTCTATTATAATAAAAATTTTAACATAATTCTCTGACAACTTTTTGTTTTAGTTACAATAATGCGTTTTGGTTGGACCACCTTATACATAGATGGATATATATATATATATATATATATATATATATATATACATATATATATATAAATATATATATATATATATATATATATATATATATATATATATATATATATATATATATATATATGTATATATATATATATATATATATATATATATATATAAATATATATACATACATATTTAAATATATATATATATATATATATATATATATATATATATATATATATATATATATATATATATACGAGTATATATATATATATATATATATATATATATATATATATATATATATACAACTATATATATATATATATATATATATATATATATATATATACATACATATATATAAATATATATACATACATATATTTATATATATATATCTCTATATATATATATATATATATATATATATATATATATATATATATATATATATATATATATATATACATATACATATATATATATATATATATATATATATATATATATATATATATATATATATATATATATATATATGTATATATATATATATATATATATATATATATATACATATATACAGGTATATATAGATTGATATGTATATATCCAATATATATATATATATATATATATATATATATATATATATATATATATATATATATATAAATATATATATATATATATATATATATATATATATATATATATATATATATATATATATATATATATTTATATATATATATATATATATATAAATATATATATATATATATACATATATATATGGATCTATATATATGTATATAGATGGATATAGATATATACACACACACACATATATATATATATATATATATATATATATATATATATATATATATATATATATATATATATATATATATATATATATATATATATATATATATATATTTTCGCGTGTTCTTGGTTCGTGGCCAAAAATTTCAATGTTCCGGGAAAGTGAAAACCCAATGTCTTTTAATTTAAGTTAAAAGAGTTTATTTAATTACAAAAATGCACAATAATCCATTTAACACTTCCACTAATTTTAATTTTCATTATTAAAAATTTAACACTTGTCCATAAATTTCTTCTCGCAATTGTCTTCTAAATCACTTCAATATTACGAAAATCACTTTTCTGTTACTCGAACAATATCGCTTCCCACATACTATCGCAGTTCTTATGGCGGTCGAATGAATGATCCCCCCATTCATTCAGCTTGCCTTTACATAGGGTATCTAATCATTCAACTCAGTTCTCGTCCATTGGTGAATTTGCGGGACCATTCCAGCAGTTAATTGATGGAGCAGTGACTCACTTTCAGATGTTGTTCATGCTTGGTAGGTTCTCGTGGTTTCGAGTAAATTCGTTTTGTTGATGTTTTTAATTGTTGTGAAAACAACTGCGACAGTAGCTCGCAGAATTATTTGTACAGGTAACACTGGCCCCAGCTCAGTTCTTTCACTCCGAAAAGATGTGTCACTATTTGTAGTCAATTCTCCTTGGGTGTAATATGGGGCAAGATGGTCCAGATGCACGATTTTCTTTTTGGCTCTCAGCTTACGATGTTCCTGTATTCGGTATACGACGTCGTTGATTCGCTTTGTAGCTCGGTATGGTCCCTCCCAATTATGTTGCAACTATAGAGACCTATCCTTTCTTCGTTGCGAGTTATATGGCCACACCAAGTCATCTTGCTGGGAGCCAGTAGAATTAGCCTTTAGATCATACCTAGTCTTCATGCGGGCAGTAGCCGATTCGAGGTGTTTTCACACTGTCCGATGTATCTGGTTCAACCGTTGTCTTAGCTCACTTGCGTACTCCGAGATGGTTTGGGGTTTCTCGGGGGGTGTTCCGAACTTTATATCAGCTGGCAGACGAATAGTCTTTCCAAAAATGACTTTGGCTGGGGCTTGGCCCGTCGATGCATGTTCAGCAGCTCTGTACGCCATCGAAAATAGTGGAATGTGTCGGTCCCAGTCCCTTTGGTTCTCGTCAACGATCTTGGCCAGGTGTTTATTGAGACTGCCGTTGAAACGTTCGACCATTTGTAGTGAATAAAAATGTTCAATATGTCCGTGAAGGACTGCAGCGATGGTTTGCTGCCTCGGCAGAAGAAGGTGTCGGTATCTGCCGAGAATGCCCTCGACTGGAGACGCGTGAATGCGCTGGCAGGCAAGCATTGCAGTGTCGTGGGGCGGGTTCATTTCCCCAGCACGAGGATCCACTACAAAAAAATTTCGCACTCACGAATTTGACTGCTGGAAATCAAGAGGCGACCGAAGTCGCAAAAAGTGTAGATAACTACACCGAGGGAGATAGTACTTGTTTCGAGAACAAGAGGAACCTGAGAAGAAAGGCGGACTTGGGGTAACCTCGTCATTACCCGACGAAGTTCATGGGCCACAAATGAAAGAGGGGCAAACGGGTGATGGTGGAGCCCATTCGCACCCACCCAACCGGAATAAATCCATAGATATTCTGTTGCAGTGGCCAGGTATTCCTCCTCTGAGTGGAAAACTCATACAACTTGAATCGCATGAACTTTCTCATCAGAAGGGGAGTACCCCGGTGACCAATTTATGCCATAGAATTATACAATTTGAATGCATAACTCTATGCCATAAAGAGGCACTCTGCTTGGGCCACTCAACCCGCGACATCACCTGAAACAAGAAGGATTAAGTTGTACCCGGCGGCTGGCTCATGGTTTTAGGGGTAGCCTGCCACCGTACCGAGTCCTATACCCGGTCAGAGCCGGAAGAAAGGAAAGACCGAAGAGTATAGTTTAATTCAACATTTTCATTCTTTTATTGTTTTCTCTCAAATACGATTACAAAAAAAACTGATAAGTTTGAGTACGTTACACATTAATTTCAATCCAAATACTTGGGTATAATATAGTCAACAGGATTCTATCAACATCCGTTGACTGTTTTCGTTTATCCCGTGATGGAGAAAATATTTAAATACTAACTGATATATTCGATTTAATTTACGCGCTCTTCGAATATAGACAAAAGTAAAACATGAACTTTATTTAGGTGTCAAAGCACCAAATGTACGGCTGAAATCTTTCAATTTACAAAAATAAAATAAAAACATGCAAAAGGGAAATCTTCTTTTTTTTGTATTTGAACAAAAGAAAGGGTACTTACCCCAACCTCCTGTTACGAGCGCTCGTGTTCGGGGCGGGTAAATTCTGCAAATTTGGTATTATTATTATTTTGATTTCCCTTTTTTTTATTTATAGTAACACTTCGCGATTTTTCCCGAGTCCACTAATATTCTCCGACACGTTTATATATGATTACGACAACAAATTCACGTTTTATACTATAAATCTTGACAATAATGCGATCTTATTCGGCCTCCCGAATGCTACTCATGAGCTATTTGAGAGCTTTAATCAAAAACTATAAACAGAAGTCTCATAAATGCTTTTATTCAAAATCGCCCGATAATCCTTTCAATGTCTTATTTTGCATACAGTTCTCGTGCGAGAAGAAAAATCCCAGCGCATAATTCATCACGTCCTTGACTTGAGCGTACGCATCAAATCCCCACGGGCGTTCCTCGTTTAGCGCCGGCCGTTGTTGCGCGATGAAGTCCCAAGGCTGCGAAAGCAATCAAAGGGTGCGTGGTAGCCAATGAGAAAGGAAAAGTGGTTGCAACATCCATGCGAACTTCACGAAATGTGTATGGCAATTAAAGCACAAGGCGCGTGGAGATGATTTGTCTACGTTAATTGGCAACAAAACAGCCACAAACGGAGCGTACACTTGGAAATCTCGCAATTTCCGCACACAAAACAGGCGGGCACCACAAAACTCAGAATTGCATCCTTCACTTCGCAAGCAAGCTACACACTCTTATTTCGTCGGACTTTGCAAGCGTTTCGGGCAAAAATAATGCAACCGCTATTCACACTAGCGTTTTCTCAAACATCACCGAAATAGAGCACTGCAATGAACCCGTTGTTCTTGGTGGTCGCTGTACTTTCACTCATCCGATACCAATCACTGCTTGCGCGCTAACAGGTTGTTTACACATTCAGTTATTCACTTTGCATCTAGTCTCAATACTTAATGCAACTATTAGCCCTTCTTATGAAAGAAATATAAGCGAGACGGTCCAAGAACACTTGCACTCCTCGCGTCCACGCGCGTTCGCAGTTGCAACTCGACCCCCCCATTTTTCTCCGACGGGCTCTTTTCATTTTCGCAATTCTAAATCTTCCACTGTACGTCTCTTGTGGAACTCGTAGACTAGCGGGAAAATGGGTTCAATTGCTGCTTGTACATTATACGCAGCACAGCTACGATAGAAACATTTCGAGCATTGATAGCGTGACGCTCCGTGAACTTTCCCGATATGATCGACAAGTCCGTTGGTATGAAATGAAATGTTCCGAACAGTAGCAACAATACAAGGCACTAACATTTTCACTGTGATTAAGTTGTATATGGAATTGTAGATCTTTCTGCGAGTTGGTTGTAAACACACAATTAGGCCCCATACATTTGCACAAGTTCTCCAAATGGAACTCTTTCAGGAGCATTTCACAAATATCTTTGGTTTTATAGCAATCGGAAGGATCGTTCTTGATCCATGGTCGAAGCAGTTTTGATGCATACGATTTTTGCGGAAGGTGATCATTGACCAAGTGCAAAAATTCTTTATCGATTGATAAGAATTTTTTTTTATCCTTTCTTTCGACAAGCAACACACTGTCCGGTCCATTTGTGCCGATGTGTACGCATATGCTTTTGAAACTCTTCCAAAGAATCGATTGGGTTGAAATTGCAATCCAATAAGAAACAGTAGAATTTAAGTTTATTTAAGCCAGTTTTTCCGATACCGATGCTCTGCACTCTAGTAATGTTTGGGTTGGAATTCTTGACGAAGAGGTGTGTGGGATTCCGCGATGAATTTGTGTTGATGATGGGGTTTGTTCGTAGTGTGGCGAGTTTTGGTTAGGCTGCGCAAGCGCTGCAACCTTCAAGGGTACTGTTCCGCCGCCCAGCGTTGAAGCAGCGGTCACCATGTTACTCGGAGAATTTGTAATGAGTATGTGGGAACTTGTGCTCGGTACATTTTTAATGCTGTTGATTATGGTGATGTTGGCAGGCAAGTACGTTACGTTCCCACTTTGTAAGGCGTTCTGCACCAAGTACCTATTGAATTGATTTATATGATTGACTTGATTATTGAATTGAATGTGACTGTTGTTGGACGATTCATGCGGCAACGAGCGCTGTTGAATGACGTTCAAATGTAAACGATATAATTAAATATGAAGATATTTCGTTTGCAATATGTCTTGTTCTTTTCTAATTGAAATTTTATTTATTTGTCGTAATAACAGTGATTATGTATTTCACTCATTTAATAACGAATCGAGTCTTCTATTTTGTTTTTCTTATCAAATTTATACTTTCTTTTATTGTTTTACGACATTTAAAATTTTCCTTATTGTATGATAGGGAAAGAAGTATGAATAGCTGACATCCTTCGCATTCAATCAACATTAACTACTCTGCTGTTGCTGACAATTTGGGTCATGCAATTTGCATTAATTTGGCTACTTCTAGAAGGCAATGGCTGGATGAGGAACCGTGCATTCGCCAACCGTCACGTGATACATCGCCATTTCTATGATACCGTGATAATGTACGAAGGCAGGTGCAATCACCAACCCATGAAAGATTTGATGGGATTGAAACCAAATATCGAATTTGCCGGGGAACCATCTTTCAAACTCTCGCACGCTGGCTTTTTGAGCCATACCTACTCGATTACTACAGGGCAGCTAATTTTCTCGCGATCCCAAGGCGATGCGGATTGTGAAAAAGGAGCTGAAGGATCTTTCTGTATACCATGGGTTGTCTTCGGCGTCGGGACTAGAAATGACGAACAGTAAAAGAAAAACACAATTGACAGACGGACGGGCTGACTTATGTTTATGTTTGGCCGGAAGTATACAACCCTTGCGCGTTTTTGAAAATATATGCGGACGGACCAAACAGACGTGACTAATTATCTATCGGCGCAGGTCTTTCGCGTGGTATATCCCCACTTCATTTCCCGATGGATCCGTTATCGGGTAACGGTTAGGTCCCATTACCTTCTTTATGCGGCTTTTCAAGAATCGCCTGTCCAGCTTGGCATTGTAATGCTCCACGGCGTCACTTTGGCGGAAGTTTCGCCGGAAAACTTCATCTTCTTCTTTGAAATTAGCACATCGTGACCTGAGATTGTACTGCGCTTCATTTGCACTTCCTGCGGCCTTAATCTTCCATCCGATTTGTTGACGGAGGTCTCTTAGACGTTCGTGGGGCTCCAGCGCAACAACGGGGTCTCCCAAACACTTCAATTGCCGTAACAGCCGGTATGATTTACCGTGGCAAATCATGTGCTGTCCAAAGGCGGCAAAGTAAGGGGCGACACCAGTGACGGAAGATACGAAGATCGCAGGGCGCGTGTGATGGCAGACAATCGCCGGTCCCAATCTTTTTGGGATGGGTGGACGTAGGAACGGATCGCGGCCAATAGGGTGCGGTTCAACCGTTCGGAGGCGTTAGACTGAGGAGAGTATATGGGCATCAGTTGGTGTTCAAGGCCATACTGCTCAAGTAGGCCCTTAAACTGCCGAGACCGGAACTGTACTCCGTTGGCTGAGTACACACTCTCTGGAACCCCGAACACATGGAATACCCGGTTTTCTAAGAATTTCACGATCGATGCAGTTGTGAATTTACGGATAGGTTCCACCAGTGGGAATTCGGAAAGCTGGTCTAGAACGACTATAGCTCCGATGTGTCCCATGGAAGACCGAGGATATGGACCGAGTAGATCGATGTACAGACGTTGGAACACGCGTTCTGGGACGTTGAATTGACCCACAGGAGGTCGAAGAGGCTGGTTGGGCGCTTTGGTGCCTTTACAGGTCTCACAGGCGCTCACGTAGTTTTTGACCTGCGATGCCATTTTAGGCCAAAAGAAGTAATTCTTGAGTCGCCGTAACGTCCGACCGTAACCTCCGTAGGCACTTAAAGGATGGTCATGTGCGCGGAGGATCAGATGTTGTGTCATTTCCTCCGGTACCCAGAGTTTCCAGGACTCTTCTTCCTGCCATGGATCACCAGTGGCGTATTCATTTCGTCTATACACGTAGCCGTCTATTACCTTCAAATCAGGCAGCTGCGATTGTTGGGTCGCTACGGTTTGCCTCAACTCTTTGTAGCTGTCTGATTCGAAATGTCGGCTGTCCAAATCTATTTCGATGGGGTCCTCGTCATTTATTGTCAATTCGGCTCCCTCTGGGGAAAACATCCGTGAGAGAGTGTCGGGTACGATGTTCTGGGTCCCTTTCCGATGTTTGATGGAAAACTTGAACCCTTGCAGTTTAAGAGCCCATCTTGCTAGGCGTCCATGTAAATCTGCCTGGTTCATCAACCATTGTAGTGAAGCGTGGTCCGTGATGATCTCGAATGGGTGGCCCTCGATATAAGCTCGGAATTTCTTCACAGCAATTACCGCTGCCAAACATTCCTGCTCGGACACAGTATAGTTTCTTTGGGCCGAGTTCAGCTTATTGGACATGAAGGCGATTGGAGCTTCCTCTCCCTCATCGGTCAATTGCACAAGCACGGCTCCTACTCCATGTTGACTTGCGTCACAATGAATGGAGAAGGGCTTCGTGAAGTTGGGGCTGTGCAAGACAGGAGCTGATGTGAGGGCTTTTTTAGCTCTTCAAATGCCTTTCGGCTGAGTTCGGTCTAAATAAACTTCCCTTTCCGCAGCATGTCTGACAGGGGCGCTGAAACTGTTGCGTAATTCCGAACAAACCTTCGGTACCAACCGCACACACCAAGGAAACGTCGTAGCTGCTTCACTGTTTTTGGTAAGGGGAACTCATCAATCGCTCGAGTTTTGTCTGGATCCGTTTTGATAGTGCCATGTCCTATGACATATCCTAGGTATCGGACTTCTTTCATGACAAACTTACTTTTCTGTACGTTGATGGTGAGTCCCACCTTATTGATGTGCAGGGCTACTTCTTGTAGAAGTAGGAGGTGTTGATCGAACGTTTCCGTGATGAGTAATAGATCATCAAGGTACACGAACACTTGGTGTTTCAGGTGAGGTGGGATGACCTTGTCCATCAACCGAGTCATCGTTTGCGGCGCGTTACACAGGCCAAAGGGCATTGTGACGAACTGATATAATGGTCGTCCAGGCACTGTGAAGGCGGTCTTGTCCCTCGACCCCTCATCGAGTGGAATTTGCCAGAAGGCGTCTTTTAGGTCAAGACTGGTGATATAATTGGCTTTCGGCAGTCTCCCTAGTATTCCATCGATGAGTGGTAGAGGGTACGCGTCCTTGATGGTAACCGCGTTTACCTTACGGGCATCAAGACAGAGGCGGACTTTACCTGGCTTCACCACCAAGGTTACCGGTGATGACCAGGCACTTTGGGACTCCTCTATGACCCCCAACTCGAGCATCCTATCCAGCTCCGCATACACCAATTTCTCCATGGCCGGTGAGATGGCGTAGTGTCTCTGCTTAATCGGTTTACTATCGCCAACGTCGATGGCGTGTGAGACTAGGGTGGTGCGGCCAAGGCCTTGGGTAGCGTAAGATGGGAAAGCAGCGATGGATGCTTCCAAGCGTTGCCGTTGGTTAGGCGTCAGGTCATGCCTATCAGGAATAGAAGTGATTTCGTTGACATATCTGGTGTCTAAAGTCAAATTTGTGAGTAAATCGGAGGCCAGTCCAAAGCGAAGGACGAAATCGGCGCCAAGGTACACATTCTGAGTCAAAGACGGAATAATGTAGAAAGTAATATCCTTCGTCTGACCCCTGAACGTCACGGGTGTGGTTAGTTTACCTCGTATAGGGTGTTTGGTGCCATCAGCTGTACTGATTTCAGTGCGCCAGAATCTAATCAAGTTCGGATAGTCTTGGAGCATCTTCGAGCCAAAGCTCGAGGCAAGACAACTGATACTGGCACCCGTGTCGATCAATGCAAACACGGTCTCGCCCAACACTTTAATTGAATGATAAGGTCTGATCTCATTCTCAGCAACCTCCGAGATGTTACAAGAGTTTAAGGTTTGACGGCAGGTGCGCACTCTCTTGCGGAAATTCCGCCAACGACGGGTTGACCATTTTGTCGTGCGCGGGCGGGAAGTGACTATTTCGGAAGCAAATATTCGCTCTCGAGCCACGCGATATTCCTGCAGTCGAACATGATAAGGTTTTAGAGTGCGTTTTTGAGGCTGCTGGGGTTCTTCTGGCAGTGACTGCAGTGGTCGCTTTAATATTGTCGTTGGCAAGGTCTCCGGAAGAGAGTGAACATCCGCAGTCATTGTGGTCATGGCTGGTGGGTTAACGTCAGGGTTATTGGGGTGAGCAGCTGGCTGAGGAGCTACTGCGGGGGCTTCGAGTACCGCTGAGGTGGTCGGGTACTCCTTCGGCCGTTTTATTGCGCGGCACATTCAGGGCAGTCCGGGAAGTATGTGTCCGGCTTGCCGGAACCGTAGCAGAAAACCTTACGCTCTGCTCGGCATGAAATGAACCGGTGTCCGGTTTGATGGCAATTCCAGCAGGTCGTAAGACTTCCCACTGCTGCTACAGCAAGCTGGTCCTGGTCTAAATCTTCCTCCAGATCCATGGTGGTCTAATCTGGGGCCAATTCCGCGATTCCTCGTCGAGGACCCGTCCTAGCTAGTAAGTAGGGCCGGTCCCGGAGGTCTTCCTCAAACCCTTCTAGGCGACGCACCGTTCTCAACAGTGCCTCCATACTCTGTGGATCGGAGTTCACGATATGGCGACGGAGCTCCGGTCTTAGATTGCGCTTTAGCAAACGGAGCAATTGGGTAGAAGACATCGGCTCTGGCAACTGGTCATTCAGCCGAAGGATATCGGCTCGACATTGATGGAAAGACTCGTCCGGACGCTGCCATCTAGCATGAATCTTGTCCAGTACTAATTCGTCCATGTCTACTGTAGGGTATTCCATGCGGAGTACCTCCTTCAACCGTGACCAGCGTATTGATGGTGGGGCCGAATGTATTCGCCAATATGACTCAAGTGCTGCTCCCCTAAGCTGCATTGGCAAATATCCTGCGAGCGCCGTGTGGTCTCCTGCTAGCATTTGCTCAATCAGCGACTCCACCCGACTAATGAAAACTTCCACAGTTATAGTGTTGGGTTCCCCGCTGAAATGCAGATTCCAGCCCTGGATGATGCTGGGGATCTGCGTCGGCTTCAGCCGATACGTAGCGTGTGGATGGATGCGTTGGTCCGTCGAAATCACTGGAGCCTGAGTTGGTGGCGGTGCTTGGCTCAGTCGGGGCCGGTACACTGGAGCTAACGGATTCATTGCCGCACCGGGCCGGATTCGTTCGTGATCGCGTCGCGAGTCTATCGGAAAATCCCACGGATTTGGGTCCGAATCCCACATCGGAGGCGTTCTTGGCCGAGGTGGTACTGGATTCTCCTCCTGGCTTTCCAGCGAGGCTACCCGGGTGGTCAGATCCTGCATGAGCGCCATTAAGTCTTGTAGGACTGTCGCCTCCACAGCCACAGTGGTTCTCGGCTCTTTCGCAGGCGGCACTGCTTCAGCTCGGTGGTCTTCCTCTCGTGCACTCATTGTCGTGGATGGAAGGGGTCCGCTTTTGGGCACAGTTCCACTTGCGCTGGAGGACTGAGGTCGTTCTGTTGCTGGCTGGGCGTTTTCTAGAGGCTGACGACAGAGCGGGCACGTGGATGAGGTTTGCCGCAGTTGGACCAAACACAGCTGGTGTAGCCTGTGTCCACACTGCAAACGCTGACTTGTGAGTTCATCCATGTCCTCATGGTATATGGAGCACAAAAGCGCTGGTCCGGCATCTGACCTCAACTTCCTCCTGTCTGGAGTTCTTTCGGTGGGCATGCTAAATGAAATTTAATTTGCTAACTAAAAACATAAATGAATATACATAAATATTGAAAGAAATAATTCAGTATTAATAAGACAAAACCCCAAAAAGTGGCCGTCAGTGGCGAGCTATTCAAAATCCTCAAAAAAAAAAACGGTATGAAAAAAAAAGATTTAGGATAAAAGTTTTCCAAAGAAGTTTTAAGTATCAAAAAAAAAAAATTTACTTTATCAAAAAAAAAAATAATCGGTCTTTCCTTTCTGCCCTTCTTCCCAAGCAAGGACACCAATGGCACCTTCCTTCTGTAGTGTTTCAGGGACAACTCTCTTGCGGCACCATGAGAATCAGGGTTCAGAAGTGTTCCCTCATCTGCAAGTTTTCTCAAGTTACAACTTGTCAGCCCAGGGTTGAATTCTAATCCACAAACAGCGCGTGTCTTGTCATGTATAGTCATGGATTAGCTAATTAGCCAATCACATGAAATCAAAATCCATGTAATTTAAGACACCCAGGCACCGCTGGTTTGGGGAGCGGATCAGAATCCTCCGCAAAATGGATGTTGAGATAATAACTTCCGAACACAAATAGGGACTCTAATATCATTTGGCCTTACTAGTTATACAATGGTGGTAAACCGCCAAAGTATAAATCAAAAGCAGGACCAAACGATATTGATGTCCAAAGACAGCACACGTCCGGAAGTAACTAAGTTGCTGGGGCACGATCAGTGCAAATACCCTCGGGAGTTACCTACCCGCCAATAATAGTAACATCTTGTGGGGACACCTAGAGACGATGGACTGTCTCGTGCTCACGACTGATGATACAGCCGGGCTTTTCGGGCCCCACGTTGGGCGCCATTTGTAGTGATATTGAAGTTCAAAAATGTCCGTGAAGGACTGCAGCGATGGTCTGCTGCCTCGGCAGAAGAAGGTGTCGGTATCTGCCGAGAATGCCCTCGTCTGGAGACGCGTGAATGCGCTGGCAGGCTAGCATTGCAGTGTCGTGGGGCGGGTTCGTTTCCCCGGCACGAGGACCCACTACAAAAAATTTCGCACTCACGAATTTGACTGCTGGAGATCCAGGGGCAGCCGAAGTCGCAAAAAGTGTAGATAACTACGTCGAGGGAGATAGAACTTGTTACGAAAACAGAAGGAACCTGAGAAGAAAGGCGGACTTGGGGTAACCTCGTCATTACCCGACGAAGTTCATGGCCCACAAATGAAAGACGGGCAACCGGGTGGTGGTGGAGCCCCTTCGCACCCACCCAACCGGAATAAATCCATAGATATTCTGTTGCAGTGGCCAGGTATTCCTCTTCTGAGTGGAAAACTCATACAACTTGAATTGCATGAACTTTCTCATCAGAAGGGGAGTACCCCGGTGACCAATTTATGCCATAGAATTATACAATTTGAATGCATAACTCTATGCCATAAAGAGGCACTCTGCTTGGGCCACTCAACCCGCGACATCACCTGAAACAAGAAGGATTAAGTTGTACCCGGCGGCTGGCTCATGGTTTTAGGGGTAGCCTGCCACCGTACCGAGTCCTATACCCGGTCAGAGCCGGAAGAAAGGAAAGACCGAAGAGTATAGTTTAATTCAACATTTTCATTCTTTTATTGTTTTCTCTCAAATACGATTACAAAAAAAACTGATAAGTTTGAGTACGTTACACATTAATTTCAATTCAAATACTTGGGTATAATATAGTCAACAGGATTCTATCAACATCCGTTGACTGTTTTCGTTTATCCCGTGATGGAGAAAATATTTAAATACTAACTGATATATTCGATTTAATTTACGCGCTCTTCGAATATAGACAAAAGTAAAACATGAACTTTATTTAGGTGTCAAAGCACCAAATGTACGGCTGAAATCTTTCAATTTACAAAAATAAAATAAAAACATGCAAAAGGGAAATCTTCTTTTTTTTGTTTTTGAACAAAAGAAAGGGTACTTACCCCAACCTCCTGTTACGAGCGCTCGTGTTCGGGGCGGGTAAATCCTGCAAATTTGGTATTATTATTATTTTGATTTCCTTTTTTTTCGCACTTCGCAATTTTTCCCGAGTCCACTAATTTTCTCCGACACGTTTACATATGATTACGACAACAAATTCACGTTTTATACTATAAATCTTGACAATAATGCGATCTAATTCGGCCTCCCGAATACTACTCATGAGCTATTTGAGAGCTTTAATCAAAAACTATAAACAGAAGTCTCATAAATGCTTTTATTCAAAATCGCCCGATAATCCTTTCAATGTCTTATTTTGCATACAGTTCTCGTGCGAGGAGAAAAATTCCAGCGCGTAATTCGTCACGTCCTTGACTTGAGCGTACGCATCAAATCCCCACGGGCGTTCCTCGTTTAGCGCCGGCCGTTGTTGCGCGATGAAGTCCCAAGGCTGCGAAAGCAATCATAGGGTGCGTGGTAGCCAATGAGAAAGGAAAAGTGGTTGCAACATCCATGCGAACTTCACGAAATGTGTATGGCAATTAAAGCACAAAGCGCGTGGAGATGATTTGTCTACGTTAATTGGCAACAAAACAGCCACAAACGGAGCGTACACTTGGAAATCTCGCAATTTCCGCACACAAAACAGGCGGGCACCACAAAACTCAGAATTGCATCCTTCACTTCACAAGCAAGCTACACACTCTTATTTCGTCGGACTTTGCAAGCGTTTTGGGCAAAAATAATGCAAACGCTATTCACACTAATGTTTTCTCAACTATCACCGAAATAGAGCACTGCAATGAACCCGTTGTTCTTGGTGGTCGCTGTACTTTCACTCATCCGATACCAATCATTGCTTGCGCGCTAACAGGTTGCTTACACATTCAGTTATTCACTTTGCATCTAGTCTCAATACTTAATGCAACTATTAGCCCTTCTCATGAAAGAAATATAAGCGAGACGGTCCAAGAACACTTGCACTCCCCGCGTCCACGCGCGTTCGCAGTTGCAACTCGACCCCCCATTCTTCTCCGACGGGCTCTTTTCATTTTCGCAATTCTAAATCTTCCACTGTACGTCTCTTGTGGAACTCGTAGACTAGCGGGAAAATGGGTTCAATTGCTGCTTGTACATTATACGCAGCACAGCTACGATAGAAACATTTCGAGCATTGATAGCGTGACGCTCCGTGAACTTTCCCGATATGATCGACAAGTCCGTTGGTATGAAATGAAATGTTCCGAACAGTAGCAACAATACAAGGCACTAACATCTTCACTGTGATTAAGTTGTATATGGAATTGTAGATCTTTCTGCGAGTTGGTTGTAAACACACAATTAGGCCCCATACATTTGCACAAGTTCTCCAAATGGAACTCTTTCAGGAGCATTTCACAAATATCTTTGGTTTTATAGCAATCGGAAGGATCGTTCTTGATCCATGGTCGAAGCAGTTTTGATGCATACGATTTTTGCGGAAGGTGATCATTGACCAAGTGCAAAAATTCTTTATCGATTGATAAGAATTTTTTTTTATCCTTTCTTTCGACAAGCAACACACTGTCCGGTCCATTTGTGCCGATGTGTACGCATATGCTTTTGAAACTCTTCCAAAGAATCGATTGGGTTGAAATTGCAATCCAATAAGAAACAGTAGAATTTAAGTTTATTTAAGCCAGTTTTTCCGATACCGATGCTCTGCACTCTAGTAATGTTTGGGTTGGAATTCTTGACGAAGAGGTGAGTGCGATTCCGCGATGAATTTGTGTTGATGATGGGGTTTGTTCGTAGTGTGGCGAGTTTTGGTTAGGCTGCGCAAGCGCTGCAACCTTCAAGGGTACTGTTCCGCCGCCCAGCGTTGAAGCAGCGGTCACCATGTTACTCGGAGAATTTGTAATGAGTATGTGGGAACTTGTGCTCGGTACATTTTTAATGCTGTTGATTATGGTGATGTTGGCAGGCAAGTACGTTACGTTCCCACTTTGTAAGGCGTTCTGCACCAAGTACCTATTGAATTGATTTATATGATTGACTTGATTGTTGAATTGAATGTGACTGTTGTTGGACGAATAGCTGACATCCTTCTTTTTTTTTTTTTTTGAATACATTCAATCAACATTAACTACTCTGCTGTTGCTGACAATTTGGGTCATGCAACTTGCATTAATTTGGCTACTTCTAGAAGGCAATGGCTGGATGAGGAACCGTGCATTCGCCAACCGTCATGCGATACATCGCCATTTCTGTGATACCATGATAATGTACGAAGGCAGGTGCAATCACCAACCCATGAAATATTTGATGGGATTGAAACCAAATATCGAATTTGCCGGGAAACCATCTTTCAAACTCTCGCACGCTGGCTTTTTGAGCCATACCTACTCGATTACTACACATTCCATCGGATTGGGGATGCAGTGGTGTTGCCCTCGTTTACCGTATTCCCAGCAGTTCGCACATTTCGCTAAAAACTAGTGATTCGAAGTTTCGACCTTGATCTGAATATAGTTCACAAGGTACGCCGTACCTACTGACCCAATTTAACACTTGCTGTTCGGCTACAGTAGTTGCTTCCTGGTTGGGAATGGGGTAAACCTCGGGCAATTTGCTAAAGAAATAGGCTACAACCAGCGTGTATCGATTTCCCCGTTCAGATTCAGGAAAGGGTCCTGCGATGTCAACAGCAATCCTTTCAAATGGTACCCCCACGTTATAGGCTTGCATTTGTCCTCTCAGTCGTCGCTTTGGACCTTTGACGGAAGCGCAAATTGTGCATCTGCGACACCAGTCCTCTACGTCTTCTCGAGCGTGGAGCCAGTAGAATCTTTCCTGCAATTTCGCTAAGGTTTTTGTTAATACCAAGGTGGCCTCCCGAGGATCCTTCATGCATTTCCTTAATCACGTCGTTGATTCGACCTTTGGGTAGTAAAGTTTGCATCCTATAGGAGCTGCCATCGGCCGTTTCCCATTTCCGATTGAGTACGCCACCCTCCACCTGTAGGGAGTTCCATTGTGCCCAAAAGCTTTTCAGGGTTGCACCATGGATCGAAACGTCCTTCCACTCAGGTCGCCCAGTCGTCTCCATCCATACGAGCAATGGTCCGATGTCTTCATCGGCTAACTTGGCGTTTCGAATCTCCTCTGATGACCAACCTTCATCGAATTCGGCCGTTGTCAATCGCAGATCAACGGGCGGTTCCATTTCCTCAATCCGTCGGCAATGCTTGCAATTAGCTGGACATGGATGACTAGATAGAGCGTCAGCATTTCCGTGAACTCCGCCCTGATGAAGTAGTTGGGGCCTCACTAGGTCTGGTCGGATAGTCGATCGAGTTGCACCAGTGTCGTTTGTTATGGTGCAATGTTCTTCATCAACTTGACCCAGAAGGCATAGATCTGCTCCTCCAAGATGTTGCCTTGACACGGCGATGGAGGTGCTGGGGATGTCGGTCCTTCTAGCCAACGTCCGCCCGACGAAGTTGGCCCTTCCAGTTTGATGGGCTTCCATTCTATGCTCCTGGCACGGTCTGGATCTCCACCATCCTGGACAATACCTCCGTATTCTTCGCTTCTTGCAATCTCTTTGCAGGTGCCCCTTCTCACCGCAATCCCAGCATCTAGGCGCACCATTTACCTGCCGCTCTCGCTCATTTTCTACGCGCTCACACCTACACTCGTTTGCCATTACCTAATGGAGCTAGGCTGTGCTACGAGTTGCATTTTTCGCTGCCTCAAAGTTCAGACTATAAACCAATGCCTCCTTAACTGTCTGCTTTTGAGCTAACCGCACGGCTTGTTGCAATTCCTGGTCCTTAAAGATGCTGATGAATGCTTCTGTCGCTGCATCATCTCGATGTTCTGGGTCGTAAGCTGGATAAGCCAAATGTGCCAGTAGCTCAATGTCTTGGGCTAGCTGCTGTAAGGTTTCGCCAGACTTCTGCATCCGATGCCGTAGCTGTGCCCGGTAAATCTGCTTCAGATGATCGTCTCCATAACGCATGTCCAGCGCATTCATTATAGCAGCCGGGTTTGAATGCAACTCAATGGGGAAAGTCTGCAAAAGCTCGGCAGCTGAGCCTCTTAGAGCAAGAATTAATGCAGTTGCACGTTCCTGTTAATTCCTGTGATTTATCCTAGCGGCGGCTTCAAACTGGATTTTGTAAATACTCCAGACCGTTTGCCCATCGAATATTAGTGCTTTCACATTTCTGGATGAGCTTTGCGCTGCGGTTGTAAGTGGGGCTGGTGATGTGGTTACTGCTGCCTTCGCTGCTTCCAATACTTTTTTCACTTATTCCATCTCATGGTTCATTCTCTCTTCGACCTGGCTGATCTTTTCCTCGATCTGGTAAACTTTTTCCTCGACCTGGTATACCTTTTCCTCGACGCATTTAATTTGTTTGTTCAGACTGCCGAGCTTCGCTTTTATTTCGGTGGACTGTTTTTGAAAGTCTTCCTTGATTTCGATCGCTTGTTGATCCAGCTTCGCTGATTGTTGGTCATTTAGCTTCGCAGTTAAATTGAACGACTGTTCATTGAGCTTCGCAGTTAAATTAGATGACTGTTCATTGAGCTTTGCAGTTAAATTGGATGACTATTGTCGCTGCTCTTGCAGCATCAGCATCAGCATTTGCATCAGTGCATTTTCTGGGTCCTTTGGTTTTAGTGTTTCTGCGTCTCTCTTAAGCTCCGCCATGGTAAATTCATTTATTTTTATTATTTCGGCTTTTATTTATTGATTTATTTTTTTTTCACCAGTTTCCACGTTAATTTCCACTATTGTGCACTTTAAAATTGTTTAAATGTTTTCACTTCTAAAATTTTCTATCCCACTTCTGACACCATTGTCGCGTGTTCTTGGTTCGCGGCCAATAATTTTAATGTTCCGGGAAAGTGGAAACGCAATGTCTTTTAATTTAAGTTAAAAGAGTTTATTTAATTACGAAAATGCACAATAATCCATTTAACACTTTCACTAATTTTAATTTTCACTATTATAAATCTAACACTTGTCCATAAATTTCTAATCGCAATTGTCTTCTAAATCACTTCAATATTACGAAAATCACTTTTCTATTACTCGAACAATATCGCTTCCCCCACACTATCGCAGTTCTTATCGCAGTCGAATGAGTGAACCCCCCATTCATTCAGCTCGCCTTTATATAGGGTCTTTAATCATTCAACTCAGTTCTCGTACATTGGTGAATTAGCGGGAACATTCCAGCAGTGAATGGATGGAGAATTGACTCACTTTCAGATGTTGTTCATGCTTGGTAGGTTCTTGTGGTTTCGAGTAAATTCGTTTTGTTGATGTTTTTAATTGTTGTGAAAACAATTGCGACAGTAGCTCGCAGAATTATTTGTACATGTAACAATATATACATACAGTTAGACATAAAAGTCTCCGTACGCTGCTTATTTTTCTGTATAAGTAAGAATACCGTTCAATATTTTTTTTATTTTTCTAATAAATATGTTATATAATCATAATTACAAGATACAACAAAAAAAATAAAAACTTATCCATTCGTTCCGATATAATAGTTCAAACTGGTAAATTTATCAATATTTAACATCAAAAAAGTCTCCGCACGATATTACATCTTAATAAAACTATAAGAAAAAGGAAAAATAATTTTTAGTACTTATTAGGATCCCCCTTAGCTTTGATGACTGCTGTCAATCGTCTGGGCATCGAAGAGACTAGTTTGGATGTTGTTTCGGATCCTATGGAGTTCCATTCTTCCTGGAGTTTAGCTTTAAGCTGTTGCCTGTTTTTAATCGCGTGTTTGCGTACTCTACGCTCCAATTCATCCCATAAATGTTCTATTGGGTTTAGGTCGGGTGATTGTGGTGGACTGTGTAGTTGCTTGGGTACATTATATAGTAGCCATTCCTTAACAATCATTGATGTATACTTAGGATCGTTGTCTTGTTAGAAAATGAAATCACTTACCATACCTAAAGCTGATATGCTTTCGCGCAAACTCGTTTTAAGAATGATTAGGTAATCCCACCGGTCTATTGTGCTCTCAATGAAGTGCAGTTTTCCAACTCCTGAAGCTGCCATACACCCCCAAATCATTATAAACCACCGCCATGCTTGACTGTTGGAATTAGATTTTTGCAATTGAATTCCTCATTCGCTTTGCGTCAAACGTTTCCCTTGCCATCTGATCCAAATACTTTGAATTTACTCTCGTCGGTAAATGCAACTCGATTCCAGAAATTAGCGTCCTTATTTTGGTGCATTTTCGCAAAGCCTATTCTCTTCTTGCGATTAAGTTTTGAGACCAATGGCTTTCGCCTTGACTCTCGACCATGGAAATTACTTTCCCTTAGAACATTTCTAATCACTTACCGTTAAATTAAAGTCTTTTTTGACCTCGTCTGCTATTTTACATGCGCTGGTTCTAGGGTTATATTTTATTTTTCTTACTATTGACCGCCGCGCTATATCGCTGAATCTTTTTGGCCGCCCCGAACGGGGCTTACATTTGAACGAACCGGTTTCTCCATACTGCTTAATAACACATTGGACACTTGACTTAGGTCTACCAATTACTTTCGAAATTTTACCCATCGACTTGCCTTCGCAATAAAGCTTTATGTATCTACACAAATTTCATTACTCATGGCGGAATATTGGATTTTCTGAAGTTGCTACAAATCTGCATGCGGCTGAAACTATTCTAGCTGTACTCCAGGAAAAATTGTGAACTCTTGTTTGTGCAAAGCATTGTTTACATAACTTTGTAAACATGAGAGATGTTCATAAAAATCAAGAAAAAGTAGCGTCATACGGAGACTTTTTTGTCTAACTGTATATATGTATATATATATATATATATATATATATATATATATATATATATATATATATATATATATATATATGTATATATATATATATATACACATACATATATATATATATATATATATATATATATATATATATATATATATATATATATATATATATATATATATATATATATATACATATATATATATATATATATATATATATATATATATATAAAGATGAGCTACGACAATGTAGTAATGAGACTGATTTTATTGCCGCGCTTGTGGTAAACCTGCGACCTTGAAATTTCCTTCCCTTCCCCGGCATCCTTCCCCTCTCCATTGGTATACTTATCGCT
This sequence comes from Odontomyia ornata, assembly GCA_963969285.1. NCBI lineage: Eukaryota > Metazoa > Arthropoda > Insecta > Diptera > Stratiomyidae > Odontomyia > Odontomyia ornata. The sequence goes on from OZ017743.1 coordinate 43,501,907, forward strand.
CTAGCTTGTTTAGTTTGCCTGCTGTGTCGTGTTGAGTAGACGTGTGTTGGTGGCGCTCGTTACGAAAATAGAAAAACGAAATCAAGAGCAACGCGTCGCGATATAATTTGGCGCCGGATTGGGCGAAACAGCTTCGTAAACGTACGCTAAAATTGTAAAAGTTATGATACTGCTTTTATTTGTGCCCAGGTGTTTTGATGGCATAAAGAGTTTAAAAAGGGGCGTGGAAGACGAGGCGTGGAGCGGGAGACCAGTCGAGGTGTGGACTGACGCGAATTTGCAGCGTGTGCGTGCCCTAATCCATGAAGATCGGCATTTAATAGTTTGAATGTTGTCCTTGGAACTGGTTATGAACCATGAAACAGTCAGACAAATTTTAACCGACGATTTAGGGATGAAAAAGTTGTGCGTGAAGATGATTCCAAAGAACCTTTCTGAGGAGCAAAAGCAGCATCGAATGACCGTTATAGAAGACTCTTTGGACAAGTGGAAAACGATCTCATGCTGCTTGATCGAGTTATTACCGGCGATGAGCGGTGGTTTTTGCAATACGACCCGGAAACCAAACGCCAAACGTCGATTACGGACATCCAGACGGCCGTGACGAAGGTATTCGCAGACATCCCAGTCGAAGCGTTCCAGAAATGTTACGAAGCAAGGAAAATGCACTGGAATCGTTGTATAGCTGCCCAAGGGGATAACTTTGAAGGGGATGGTAGGGTTGTAGAATAATTTTTAAATATAAGGTTTCATGAAATCAGGCTCATCACTTAATTGACACACTAAGTTTATACTTTTGTGTGCATATATATTTACCAATATATAAATTTAACCGTACTACTCGATCACGTTTAATCGATACCCATTGCCTTTGTTTTCAGTAAACTGTTACACATAATTTGCATCAAAGCTTCATGAAAGTGATGAGTTACGTGACGTCCTATGTATATATAATATATACATATATATATTGTTACATGTACAAATAACTCTGCAAGCTACTGTCGCAACTGTTTTCGAAACCATCAACAATATCATGATCAACAAGAGAATGTACTCGAAAGCAAGAGAATCCGCCAACCAACATCCGAAAGTGACGCCACTGCCCGAATATTCCAGGTAGTTCGCCAATGTACGAGAAATGGATTGAATTACTAGAGACCCTATATAAAGCCGAGCTGAATGAATGTGGGAATTATTACAACCCCGATATAATAAAACGTGAGGAGTGCCAATTAAAAGCGATATTGATTGTGAAGTGAAAGACTGTTGAAGTAAAAATTGATAGACAAAGTGGTAAAATAGTGAAATTATAAATTGTGCATTTTTAAGTAAATAAAATCTTTTAACTTAATTTAAAAGAGAGTGTGTTTTCACCTTCCCGGAACATTAAAATAATTGGCCGTGAACCATAACGCGCGACAGTGGTGTCAAGAAGTGAGAAAGAAAATTTTGAACGTGAAAAACTTTAAAAAATTTTTAAAGTGCACAATAGTGAAATGTAACGTGAAAACTGGTGGAAAAAAATTATAATAGCCGAAAAAATAAAAATACCACAAAGCTTACAGTAATGAATCTACCATGTCGGGTGAGCCCTCAGATGGGGAAAAAGGTGCAAAAGGTGGAATGGAATCAGAAAATGCGCTGATGCAAATGTTGATGCTGATGCAGAAAGAGCAGCGACAACAATCCTCCAATTTAACTGCGAAGGTAAGTGAACAATCAGCGAAGCTAGACCAACAAGCGTTCGAAATCAAGGCAGACATCACACAGAAGCAGAAGAAACAGTCAACCGAAATAAAAACGGAGATCGGTAGCCTGACCAACAAAACCAAATGTGTTGAGGAAAGGGTTTACCAGGTCGAGGAGAAGGTCAGCCAGGTTAAGGAGACAATCAACTACGAGATCAGCCAGGTCGAAGAGAGAATAAGCCATGAGATGGGAAAAGTGAAAAAAGGGATTGGAAGCAGCGAAGGCAGTAGTAACCTTCTAATCAGCTCCACTTACAACCGCAGCGCAAAGCTCATCCAGAAATGTGAAAGCACCAATATTCGACGGGCAAACGATCTGGAGTATTTACAAAACCCAGTTTAAAGCCGCCACTAGGGCAAATCACTGGAATGGGCAGGAACGAGCAACTGCATTGATTCTTGCTCTAAGAGGCCCAGCTGCCGAGTTTTTACAGACGATCCCCGTTAAGTTGCACTCAAACCCGGCTGCTATAGAACGCGCTTGACATGCGTTATGGAGACGATCATCTGAAGCAGATTTATCGGTCACAGTTACGGCATCGGGTGCAGAGGCCTGGCGAAACCGTACAGCAGCTAGCCCAAGACATTGAGCGACTGGCACTTTTGGCTTATCCAGCTTACGACTCATAACATCGAGATGACGCAGTGCCAGGAGCATTCATCAGCGCATTAAAGGACCAGGAATCGCAACAAGCCAAGGGTTTAGCTCAAAAGCAAACGGTTGAGAACGCATTGGATTATAGTCTGAACTTTGAGGCAGCGAAAAATATGAGTCATACCGCTGCCCGGGTTCGCGAGGTAGTGACAGCCGAGTGCAGGTGCGAGCTGGTTGAAATTAAACGGGAGCCGCAGGCAAATGGTGCGCCCAGATGCTGGAATTGTGGTGAGAAAGGGCACTTGCAAGGTTGTGGCAAGAAGCGAAGCAAACCAAACTATTAACTAGGGTGGAGAAGATCCAGACCGAGTCATGAGCCCAGAATGTAATCCCTTCAAACTGACGGGGTCAACTTCGTGAGGCGAAGGCTGGCTAGGAGGATCTAGGTCCCCAGCACCACCATCACCGTGTCAAGACTACATCGTGAAAAAGCGGACTTATGCCTCCCGGCCCAAGTTAACGGAGAACATTGCACCATAACAATCGACACTGGTGCAACCCGATCGATCATCCAACCAGACCATGTGAGGCAACAACTACTTCAAAAGGGCAGGATTTTCTCACTACGGACAGCTACGGGAGAAATCGCACCTGTCCATGGAGAGGTCAACTTCCGGGTACAGTTGAGAAATCTTGCGTTCCAACATAATTTTCTGGTCACGAACATTATGGATGACTGCATTTTCGGAATGGATTTTTGTGACCACATGGAATCACGTTGGATTTTGGCAAACGGGTATTGAAATGGCAGAATGTCGAAGTATTGATGGAGGATCCCAGCGTCCAAGTTCCCAAGATAAATATGGTAGTATGTACCGATACTGATGTACCGAAATCTCGCGAAAGTATTGTATGGGCCAAGCTTGATGGTGATTCTGGAGACCAACGATCTTATCTGATAGAGCCAACGAAGACTTCCGCATTCTGCAGTTTGATTGTACGATGAAGCCTTGTTAGATCTTTAAGGAACGGATATGTGCCCGTTAGAGTCCTTAACACCACAGGCACTACCACGAGCTTCAAAGCGGGAGAAGTCATCGGCGGCTGCAAGCCTGTTTCCACCATCACCTCTTTGGAAGCCACTCACGACCATCATTGGAAAAGGAGTCAAGATGAAGACAAAGCCTAGGAATGCACGTCTGCAATATTGAAGCTGGTCGAATTGCCAGTGCAGCTATCCAAGCAAGCCTCTGATCTGGTCACCAAGTACTGTGACATCTTTTCAACAAGCCCGGATGACCAAGGCCGAACGAGTATGGTAGCTCACGTCATAGATACACAAGGAGCCAACCAAATTCGACAAACATCGAGACGTCTTCCTATAGCCAAACAAGGAGAAGTGAGCGCACTGATCTCGGACATGGAAAAACAAGGTGTCATCGAACCTTCTGTCTGTCCATGGGCCACGCCCGTAGTTCTAGTAAGGGAAAATGAATGGCAACACTCGTTTTTGTGTCAACTTTAGCCGACGCAAGAAAAACTACTGCGTGACCAGGAAGGAGTTATTGGCTATGTTAGAGGCCACCAAGCAGTTCCACAAGTACCTATATGGCCAGAAATTCCTTACTCGAACGGACCGTGCATCGCTGAGATGAAAACTTAACTTCGAAAACCCCGAGGGACAAGTTGCGAGATGGATCGAAAGATTGCGGTCATACCACTACGAGATTGTTCATCGGAATTTTGGAGTTCATGGAAATGCTGACGCCCTATCTCGTCGTCCATGTCCAATTAACTGCAAGCATTGCCGACGGATTGAGAAAAACGAGCCGACCATTGATCTGCAAGTGATAACGGCCAAATTCGACGCAGGTTGATCATCGGAGAAGATTCGCAATGCCCAGTTAGCTGACGAAAACATCGGTGCATTGCTCGTATGGAAGAAGACAACTGGACAGCCTAAGTGGAAGGACGTTTCGATGCATGGTTGCACCCTAAAAAGC
>OZ017743.1:43511255-43651255 GCA_963969285.1 Odontomyia ornata
AGTGACATCTATGTCAAATTTACATATCAAAATATTCATTACTGTTTAAGATACGCGTCGTTTCCGGGATGGCCTTCAGTTCCGTCTTCGCTGCGGCTTGAATCTCCTCTATCGTATCAAAACGGTGTCCCCGGAGAGGTCTTTTGAGCTTGCTGAACAGCCAGAAGTCGCACGGCGCCAGGCCTGGTGAATGCGGTGGTTGCGGAACGATATGGGTTGAGTTTTTGGCGAGATGATCAGGAATTACGAGTGCAGTATGGGATGGTGCATTATCGTGGTGTAAAAACTAAGAATTGTCTTTCCAAAATTTCAGCCTTCTAAGGTGGATAGCGTTACGCAAACAACGCGTAACATTCAAATAATATTCTTTGTTGACTGCTTGGCCCGGCGGAAGGAATTCATAATGCACAACACCACGATAATCGAAGAAGAGAAGAGGTTGATGGTCGCCCAGGAAGCTCTTCGTCTTCGACACGTTCACGGCCGGCTTGCAACTCACTATACCACTTCTAAACATTTTTTTAGATATAGCCTCGTCACCAAAGGCTTTCTGCACCATCTTCAATGTAAACGCAGCAGAAAATTGATTCCACAAACAAAATTTAATGCAAATTCAACAAATTTCGACACCGCAAAATACTTAAAAACTCACTTTTAGCAGCTCACAAAACGACGCGTATCTCAAACACAAATGAATATTTTGACATGTAAATTTGACACAAATGTCACTGACCACCAACCTAAAAAAAAGTAACTCTCCAAATCCTTCCGACGCGCACAGTTTAAATTCAAAGGTCACCTTATTTTCAACAAATTTCGACACCGCAAAAAACGAAAAACTCACTTTTAGCAGCTCACAAAACCACGCGTATCTGAAACACAAATGAATATTTCGACGTGTAAATTTGACACAGATGTCACTGACCACCAACTTAAAAAAAAGTAACCCTCCAAATCCTTCGACGCGCACAGTTTAAATTCAAAGGTCGGCTTATTTTTTGGTCACAGTAGTATATTGTTACATGTACAAAGAATTCTGCAAGCTACTGTCGTAATTGTTTTCATAACCATTAAGAAGATCATGGTAAACAAAACGAACGTACTCGAAAACCCACCAAGCATGAGCAACATCTGAAAGTGACGTCACTGCTCCATTCATTAAGCTGCTCGAATATTACAGTTCATTCGCCAATGTACGAGAAATGTGTTAGAATTCCATAAAACATTATCTCCTTCAAATTCTAATCCCACGATAATTGAAATTGTTAAGAATATCTTTTCCAAAACAAATACTAAATTCACCAAAAATAACTTTTCCCACAAAAATATTATTTATCAACTTACGTACTTTCAATGTGCTCCCACGGTCTGCTATGAGTGATCACGTTGCACACTTTCAGACATTCTTCACTATGTACAAAATTCTCAGACATCCAATTCCGCGACTTTGGACATTTTACATCTCACGTTTCACAGCAGACCATAGGCAAGTTAAATTGTAAATTATGTCTAGTAAGCGCAATTAATGTATTTAAATAGATGGACACAATAAAGACATTCATTCCATCTCCAGAACTGTTTTTGATTCACAATTTTCATTTCAGAGCAGTTTTTCAACAAAATGAATTGAATGAATATAGACCCTATATAAAGCTGAGCTGAATGAATGGGGGGATTCATTACAACTGCGATAGTAAAAACTGCGACGGTGTGGAGTGCGAATTCAGAGCGATATTGATTGTGAAGTGATAGACAGCAGAAATAAAAATTGTTAGACAAGTGAAAGTGAATTTTGGTGAAATAGTTAAAAATTAATAATTGTGCATTTTTAGTAAATAAAATCTTTTAACTTAATTTAAAAGACATTGCGTTTTCACTTTTCCGGAACATTAAAATTTTAGCCGCGAATATATATATATATATATATATATATATATATATATATATATATATATATATATATATATATATATATATATATATATATATATATGTATATATATATATATATATATATATATATATATATATATATATATATATATATATGTGTGTGTGTGTGTGTGTGTGTGTGTGTGTGTGTTATATATATAAATACATAAATATATATGTATATTCTATAAATCAAAATGTGCATATAGATATGTGTATATATATATATATATATATATATATATATATATATATATATATATATATATATATATATATATATATATATTGTTACATAACCAAACAATACTGCGAGCTAATGTCACAGTTCTTGTCGCAGCTATTAATAACATCATGATCAATAAACAACTGAATTCGAAAGCACAAGAATCGACCAAGTAGATCCATGATCAGTACCTGAAAGTGAAGTCACGGCGGATATTCAGAATCGCTCAAAAATTCCAGGTAGTTCTCGTCAGAACATTCACCAATGTATGAGAAATGGATTGAATCACTAGATACCCTATACAAAGCCGAGTTCAATGAAGGAAAAAGGAAGGAGGAAGTAGTAAACCTGCGATAGTAAGAACTGCGATAAGAGTGGAGCGTGAATGAAGGCGATATTAATTGATAGTGAAGTAATTTTTGTGCTACAGACACTTGGAATATAAATTGAAAGACAATGAGAATTAAATTAAAATGCAATTTGTAAAATATTGAAATTAATGACTGCCTTCTTTAGTTAATAAACTCATTTAACTTAATTTAAAATTCGAAAGTGAAAACTTTTAAACATTTTTAAATTGCACAATAGTGAAATTTAACGTTGAAACTGGTGGGGAAAAGAATCCGCGATACTAAAAACTGCGATAAGAGTGGAGCGCGAATTAAAAGTGATATTGATTGATAGTGAAGTGATTTTCGTGATACAGGCAGTTGGAGCATAAATTGATAGACACTGAAAATTAGATTAAAATGCAATTTGTAAAATAGTGAAATTAATGATTGTGCATTTTTAGTAAATAAACTCTTTTACCTTAATTTAAAAGACAGTGCGTTTTCACATCTCGGAAACATTTAAATCATCGACTGCAAACTATTTCACGCAACAGTGGCTCAGAAGTGAGCCTGAACATTTTGAAAGTAAAAACTCTTAAACATTTCTTTAAAATGCACAATAGTGAAATGTAACGTGGAAACCCATGGAAAAAAATCAAAACCGAAATAAACATTTAAAAATTAATGAATTGAACATGTCGGAGCTTAAGGGAGAAGCAGAAACGCCATAAAAGAATCAGAAAATGCGCTGATGTAAATGTTGATGCTGATGCAGCAAGAGCGGTGGCAACAGTCATCCAGTTTGACTATGAAGCTAAATGATCAGTCATCCAGTTTTACTGCGAAGCGTAAATGAACAGTCATCCAGTTTAACTGGGAAGCTAGACTAGAAGCTGGACCAATAAGCATTCGAAATCAAGGCAGACATCACACAGAAGCTGGAGGAACAGTCAACTGAAATAACAGTGGAGCTCGGTAATTTGACCAACAAAATTAAATGCGTCGAGAAAAAGGTATACCAGCTCGAGGAGAAGGTCAGCCAGGTCAAGGAGAGAATCAACCATGAGATGGAGAAAATGGAAAAGGAATTGGAAGCGGCAAAGGCAGTAGTAATCACCTCACCAGCCCCACTTGCAACCGCAGCGCAAAGCACATCCAGAAATGTGAACGCACCAATATTCGACGGGCAAACGATCTGGAGTAGTTACAAAACCCAGTTTGAAGGCGCCACTAGGACAAATCACTGGAATGAGCAGGAACAAGCAACTGCACTCATTCTTGCTCTAAGGTGCCCAGCTGCCGAGCTTTGCTGACTGTCCCCATTGAGTTGCTCTCAAGCTCAGCTGCTATAATGAGTGCGCTGGACATGCATTATGGAGACCATCATCTGAAGCAGATTTATCGGTCACAACAACGGCATTGGATGCAAAAGTCGGACGAAACCTTACAGCAGCTAGCCCAAGACATTGAGTGACTGGCACTTTTGGCTTACCCAGCGTACGACCCAAAACATCAAGATGACACAGCAACAGAAGCATTTATTAGCCCATTAGAGGACCAGAAATTGCAACAAGCCGTGCATTTAGCTCAAAAGCAAACAGTTACGGACGCATTGGCTTATAGTCTGAACTTTGAGGCAGCGAAAAATGTGACTGGCGAGATAGTGACAGACGAGTGCAGGTGTGAGCTAGTGGAAATTGAGCGAAGGTGGCCGGTGAATGGTGCACCTTGATGCTGGAACTGCGGTTAGAAAGGGTATCTGCAAAGAGATGATAAGAAGCGAAGCAAAGCGAGTATTGTCCAGGGTGGAGGAGTCCCAGAACGAGTCAGGAAACCAGAATGGAAGCCTTTCAAACTGAGAGGGCCAAGTTCGTGGGGTGGAGGTTGGCTAGGAGGATCAACGTCCCCAGCACCACCATCACCGTGTCAAGACTACACCGTGGAGATGCACACTTATGCCTTCAAGCTGACAGAGAGCTTTGCACCATAACGATCAACACTGGTGCAATCCGATCGATTATCTGGCCAGACCTGGTGTAAGGTAACAACATCAATATCGTACAACACCATTATAAACACAAGCGTCATCACGATCAATAACCGGGCCGGTCAACAACCAGCCTAGATCCACTCCAATCACCAGAAAATAATTCCGATCAATGAACTGCAGCAGTCATCGAATTCAAACATTAATATGCAATAAACAAAGCTGAAAATGACGAAACAGTAATTCCAGGTGGAACAATGCCCTGCAAGTGCAGCAATTCTATGTGGAACAACACATGAAAATTCAATGCAACATCAAAATGCTAACTAGAGGCTGAAATGCTCAATTAATGAAAACCATTGTAAAATTATTGTATAAATATTGTAAATATCGAAAATAAATTTATTCTGTATCAATAAGGATTCAAGGTATTTTCATTTTGAACTTTTTATTGCAGAACGTTGATTCGTCGAGCCGGAAAAGGATACCGGCACTCAAGGAGGTTTCACTCGCAGCAACTTTACAGTTCTTCGCAATAAGGACTGAGGTTACAGGACATCTAACAAACAAGGAGGTTTCGCCCGCAGCAACTTTACAGTTCCTCGCAATAAGGACTGAGGTTACAGGACATCTGACAAGCAAAGAGGTTTCGTCCGCAGCAACTTTACAGTTCTTCGCAATAAGAACTGAGGTTTCAGGACATCTGACGATCAAGGATGTTTCACCCGCAGAAACTTTACAGTTCTTCGCAATAAGGACTGAGGTTACAGGACATCTGACAAGCAAAGAGGTTACGCCCGCAGCTATTTTACAGTTCTTCGTAATCAGGACTGAGGTTACAGGACATCTGATAAGCAAAGAGGTTTTGTCCGCAGCAACTTTACATATCTTCGCAATAAGAACTGAGGTTACAGGATAGCCACTGGACAGCTTGGTACCAAGAAGTTTTAACCAAACGAAAGCTTACGATCGTCATTGGCTGAAAGTACATAAGGATTCTAAAGTGCTCAGCGCCACGAGGACAAGGGTATGCAGGAAAACCATAGCAATTAGGAAAAGGTCCCCCCGCATTACCCGTACAAAAGGAAGAGAGTCCTAAGGACATGGCCAACCTAATCACGGATCAAAAACTCAATTTTGACAGCATCAACAAGATCACCACGAACTACAAGAAAGATGGAGCAAGTCGTCATTCACTGGCATACTTCGAGACCAGGCTTGTACGACTGGAAGAACTGTGGAAGTCATGTGAAGGTATGCATGCTAAACCCATGTAAAGTTGTAGGAGGAAAAAGGGAGGGGGTTGCTGGCACAATAAATCCAAGATTACAGATAAATTGAAGATCTCATGTTAGAATACCAGACAATTTTTAGAGAAGGATTCTTCAGATTCCAGTCGGGTTCTTCAGAACAACCACAGCAGGTATCACGAGGAAATGACAGTTTACAGCTGGAACGCATCAAGATGCCGACGTTCCATGGCAATTAGGGAAACTGGATAGCGTTCCGCAACTTATTTCACAGCATGGTACATGAAAATACAGCTTTGTTGAGTCTGCAGAAAATGCAATACCTCCGCAGCAACTTGAAAGGTGAAGCTGGAATGACAAGCCACCTAAACATAACCGGCGACAATTATGAGGCAGCATGGACACTTCTATGTGAGAGGTATGAGAACATGAAACTCATAACTCAAAAGCTTATGAAGCTTATGCTAGATTGTACCAAGCAAACCACGTGTCTGGACTACGGGATATGGTAAACAGCACCAACCAGCTCAGAGCGAGCCTTAACACATTAAAAATCGATGGTTTCGACCTTTTTTTTGTGGTAGGGAGGTGAAGGCATTTACGCCCGCCGAGTCTGGCATTGTGGGACTCCCATGGTGGATACCCTTAGACTACCCACTAAACACCTCCCCTGTCAATCTGAGAACCCAGCCTGGAACTGTTTGACACATTACTTCGGGCCAGGTCTCGTTTTGTTACGCCGTGGGGCGCCTTCAAGCTGGGGAGTCCCTTTCCTAGCGGGAGGGGAGAGGGGAAGAGGAATAGCCAGAAGAGCGATCCCCCAGCCCCAACGCCTCCGGCTGCTGTGAGTCCCTTTTATATTTTAGGACTGCCCGAGCATAATGTGCCACCTGGTTCCATTTGTCAACCGATTCGAGCATCACCGCAACTACATTATCCGGGGTGAGCTCTCCCGTCTCCCTGTAGAGTTCCCTTCGCAGCCTGACCCATTTTGTACACGCAAAAAATGTGTGACAGGCATTGTCCTCCTCTCCTGGGCAAAACCGACAATCGGGAGACCGTGACTTACCGATCTTGTGCAGGTAAGACTGAAAACACCCGTGCCCGCTCAAAAGCTGGGTCAGATAGAAGTCAGTCTCACCATGCCCTCGATTTAGCCACGGTCTCACATCCGGGATGAGGCGCGCAGTCCACCTTCCCTTCGTGCAATTCCTCCAAGACTGCTGCCAATCGTTGAGTGAGCGTTGCCTCTCCTCGCGGACAACCATCTCCCTCGCATCCTCGTTTCGGCGCAGGTAAATAGCGCGGCGCTCTCTAGCAAGGAGGGCGACAGGTATCACGCCTGCAATTACTCTCACCGCCGAGTCGTAGACTGTTGGATACGGAGATACAATTCTCAGTGCTCCTCTTCTCTGTACCTGTGCCAATCGTTTTCGGTATACCTCCTTGCTGAGAGCGTCGCCCCATACCTCTGATCCATACAGTAGCACTGACCCTACAGCACTCATCAAGAGGCGTCTTCTTGATGGGCTAGGTCCCCCTACGTTGGCCATAAGTCGACTCAGGGCCGATATTCCCGAAGCAGCCTTCTCAACCGTTGCCCTGATTTGCTCAGAGAAACTCATCTTCGAGTCGATCAGTAGCCCCAGGTACTTCACTGCTGGCTTCGATTCGATTTGTATATCTCCAATACTGATCATCCTTACTCTAGGGATTCTCTTTTTTGTCAAGATGACCACTTCGGTTTTCTCCAGTGCTAAACTGAGCCCGCGAGCAGTCATCCAGTCCCTCACTCGGCGCATTAGCATACCTAGCCTAAGTAGCGCTTGTTCAACGGTGAGTCCGGTGACCAGAGCCGCAACATCATCCGCATAGCCGACCAAGCGCGACTCATCTGGCATCTCAAGTCTCAGTAGCCCGTCGTAAGACACGTTGCACATGTCCGGACCAAGGATAGATCCCTGGGCAACACCCGATGTAATTTCCATCCTTCGTTGGCCCTGTGTCGTGTCGTAGAGCAGGCTTCGGTCCTTTAGGTAGTTCATCAAAAGCCGCATTAGATATTCTGGAACTTGAAAAGAGTTTTCCAGCGTGTCCAGAATATTCACCCATCTAGCGGAGTTGAAGGCATTCCTGACGTCGAGTGTCAACAACAGGACGATCCGTCGCTTGGTGCGACTATATGCCTCTGCCTTTTGGACCACGTTCACCACTTCAGCAATCGCATCAATGGTAGAACGTCCTGCTCTAAAGCCGTACTGCCAAGGAGATAGGCCCCAGCAGCACGAATCGCGTCAGTGAGTCTTCCCTTGATGAGTTTCTCTAGCACTTTCCCAGCCGTGTCTAGCATGCATAACGGGCGGTATGCAGACGCCGATTCGGGATTTCCCTTCCCCTTGCTGACCAGCACGAGCCTCGCCACCTTCCATCGTACCGGGAAAACCCCGTCCCGTAGGCAAGCGTTGAATGTGCTGAGCAGCAAGTCAGGATAATGGTGATAGACGAGCCACAACACCTCAGCTGGAACACCATCTGGACCTGGAGCCTTCCTCACTTTCAAGGAGAGGACTGCCTCTTCCAGTTCCAGCTGTGTGAAGAGTGGGCACTCTACTGCTGTTTCACCATGGACAGCGTCAACATGGACGGAATGGGCGGGGAAGAGTCCCCGCACTATCGCGTCCATCTTTTCCGCGTCATGTATACAAGGCTTCCGTAGGGCACCAAGTTTCCCCATGACCAGCTTGTAGCCAAGGCCCCACGGATCCTTGATCACATTGTCCACTAGGTCTTGCCAGCAGCGAGCCTTGCTACTGTTGATCAGTTTGCGAAGGCATTTCCTGGCCGACTTATATGCTGCCACCTGGTTGCATGCCTCGTCACGGCTCCGCGCCAGTTGAGCCTCACGCCGAAGCTTGTGACACTCCCTCCACTTTTCAGTGATTTCAGTAGACCACCAGTACAAGCGCAGCAAGCAGTCGTGATTATTCTCATAGTAGAGTTCACCACGTCTTGAGCTGCCAGTTCTTCCGTTCCCTCTGGAGCTCCCTGCAGCGGCTCACCTGCCGTGAAAGCCATGACGAACCTCTCGACATCCATTCTTCCAATGTTCCATCCAGTTGTAGAAGGCCAAGAGCACGGACGTCGGGAGATAGCATCACTTATCTCAAGCAGAATGCACTGGTGATCACTGGCTGAGTAGTCCTCTAATACTTTCCAGTTGTGTATCCTCCGTACCAAGGACTCCGAGGCGAATGTCACGTCCGGTATGGTTCCCTCACAGCCATTACGCGGGAAATTCGGCGTATTTCCGAAGTTTAGTACGACGAGGGCCGTCCTGGCCGCCATTTCCAGGATTCGTTTTCCCCGCGGATCCGTCTGAGGCATGCCCCATTCGATTGCTTTAGCATTGAAGTCGCCCCCAACGAGCACTTTTCCCTCTGCGTTCGAGACAGCGCCCTCCAGAGCATTAAGCTTGGCTTGGAAAGGTGATATCGACTCGTTAGGCGTAAGGTAGACACTAAAGAAGGTGATCCCTGAGCACCGAACCCACACGAAACTATCCTTCCGTCCACAACTCTCCGCTTGAAAGTCACTGTTCCGAACCCAGATAGCGGCAGTACCAGTTTCATCAGAGTACCATAATGCAGGACTTTTATTATGGTGTTGCTCACTCAGCAGCAAGAAGTCGGCTTTCCTGTCCCTCGCAAACTGCTCAAGCAGATTTTGGGCGGTTGAACAGCGGTGTAGGTTTAGCTGCAGGATGCGGGTCATCGAAGCTCTGATTTTGCCTTGGCTAGGGCTTCTTGGAACACCCGGCATTTTCCTGATCCCAAGACGTGTCCAAAATCAGGTTTTGGATCAGCATCCTTGCAAAGGATACAGTGTGCCTCCTTCGTACACTCTTTTCTTTTATGACCCGTTTCACCGCATTTGTAACATAGGGAACTCCTATCGGGTCCTTTGCATACTTGTGTGGTGTGACCATAACCAAGGCATTTGAAACATTGAAGAGGCGTTGCTCTTCGCCGTATCCTACAGACAACCCACCCAATTCGTACTTTGCCCTTGTTCAGGAATTGCCATCGGCTCGAGCGGGGCTATAGTTGCGCTTTTGCCGAGGACTTTCTTTACTGCGTCACAGAATGCTTCTTTATTGCCGGCCTCTGCTCCGAATTCGACCAGTATGTGGCCCGACCGCGTTGGTCGTACTACTATAATGGTAGTATTGGTGTCTTCGGCCCTTACGTTTCCCCTGATGTCCCGCAGTACTTCCGCGTAGAATCGGCCATCTTGGGGCTTTACAAGCAGTGCCCGCTGTTGGGGCCTTCATCGGGGCTTCTGCCTCTCCTGCTTTGCGTCACGTCGGGGCTTCTGCCTCTCCTGCTTTGCATCGTGGTCTCGACCTTGCTATCATTTTTTTCTCAACAGCAAACTTGACCTTTCTCATTCAAAGGCTTACCATTCTAGAAACACTAACTCTATCAAAGTCAAGATCGCCAAAAAGAACCACTACACATACCGTTCAAGTTTCAACGACACGTTGCGCGATGTGCAACGAAGAACATTGTTTATTTGAATGCAAGCAGTTTAAGAAAGCCGCAGTGAAAGTGTGACGGGAAGTGGTCAGGAACAAAAAACTGTGTTTCAATTGTTTATTGGACAAGTATGCAGTAAACCAATGTCAGTCAAAGAAAAATTGCAACCATTGTTCCAAGCGGCACAACACGCTATTGCACCCGATGGATGACAAAACGCCCAAATCTAAGATAACGGAAATGCCATTAGCTAAACAAGCTACTATCCAGACTCAAGCGCATAATGCACTGTTATGCAACACTCAAGTGCTACTCGCAACCGCACTCATAACAGTAAAGAATAATGAAGGTGAATCGGTAACACTGCGAGCACTACTTGACATCGGCTCCCAACGCTCGTTCATTACTGAATCTGCTGTCCAGCTATTGGGATTACAACGTACCCATTCTAAAATGTCTATTGGGGGTATCCGATGTTCAAAGATAGTCACAACAAAGGGTGTCGTCACGGTCACAGCAACTCTAGGGAAGTACAAGAAAGCCACATCTTCACAATTTGCTGCATTAATAATTCCCAAGATTACGGCGATTTTGTCTGCAACAAGCATCAACGTAGCCTTACCTACACACATAAATAAACTAAAATTAGCAGATCTCGGGTTTAGTCATCCTTCATACATTGATCTGTTACTTTGAGCTGACATATATGGTAGTATCCCGGATCAAGGATTCATTCCAGATCAACCATGCGCTCAAAATACGAAATTGGGCTGGGTATTGTTTGGAACAAGCCCCAGCACACAAATCAACGCTGACTCTACTTCATTTGTTGCCTTTGAAGAGCTTGATAAAACCCTCCGGCGTTTTGGGGAAATCGAAGAACCTCCAACAACAATGGAAACGTCTCAAGCCGATGATGACGCCGAAAAACACTTTTCGAATAATCTGCGTAGAGACTCAGATGGAAAATATACAGTAATGTTACCTTTCAAAGACAACGTAGACCGCCAGAAAGAACTGAAAGAGTCTGTACGCATAGCGTACATTAAGTTCAGACAGTTGGAACAGCGTCTTGCCCACCATCCTGACCGGCACAGGGAATACCATACATTCATGGAGGAGTATCTGACTCTTGATCACATGTAGAAGGTACCTGATCATTTACTTCAGAGTAAAAACTGCTACTACCTTCCACATCATGAGATCATAAAGGAAACAAGTTCGACAACAAGATTACGCGTCGTCTTCAACGCATCCCAGAAATCAATAGGTGAGAAATCTCTGAACGATCTGTTGCAAGTTGGTCCGGCAATACAAAATAATCTTCTCCACTTATTATTGAGATGGCGAACTAATCAGTATGTCATTGCTGCCGGCATTGAGAAAATCTACCGGCAAATACAAGTTCATGAAAATGACCGCGACTGCCAATGCATATTATGGAGATCTTCTACCAAGGAACCAATTGGTCGCTACAGGCTGAAGACTGTCACTTACGGTACTGCTTGCGTACCATTTTTAGCCATTCAAAATCTTCAGTAGCTTGCAATTGACGAACGTGTTAACCATTCAAAGGCTACCTAGACGATACTTCAAGACTTTTATGTTGATGACCTTCTAACTGGATCAGAAGACCTAGCAAACTTAAAGCACTTGCAAGATGAGCTCAGAAGGACACTACACAAGGGAGGTTTTCATCTACGAAAGAGGTTAACCAATCACCAAGAACTTCTAAAAGTCATCCCGAAAGATGACCGAAAAAATCAAAAGCCGCTAGACATCGCGTTATCCGAAGAAATCAAAACCCTGAGGCTACAATGGCATCCTGCACAAGACGTTTTCTCGTTCAAGGTTCAGCCTTCTGATAACCAAAAGCTAACAAAACGGTCTATCCTTTTAGAAGTAGCAAGGCTATTTGATCGGGAAAATCACCATTCAAAGTCTATGGCTATTGAAATTTGGTTGGGATGACGAAGTCTCCCCAGCTACTGTAAAGGACTGGAGTGAAACACGTAGGCAACTGCTCATTCTCGAGAAACTTCGAGTCCCTAGATGGATCCAAGTCACAAGCAATTCAACCATAGAATGACATGGATTCTGCGATGCTTCCAGAATAGCTTACGCTAGTGCAATTTACCTACAGGTATTGGATGCAAGTGGACGTACCAGTAGCAGCCTGCTCAATGCAAAATAATGGGTTCCCCAGCAAAAATACTTTCTATTCCAAGGCTTGAGCTGAGCAGTGCTGTCCTATTGCTAGAAACAATGAAGCAATTAAAGCAAGCTTGTAATTGGAGAACTATTAAAACGTACTTTTGGTCTAATTCAATGATTGTTTTGGCATGGATCCAAAAGCCAGCAACTACTTGGAAAGTATTCGTTGCGAATCGTATAGGTACTATCCATGCTGACTCAGCACCCAACGAGTGGCACCGTGTTAGGACAGATGAAAACCCCGCTGATTTGGCATCTAGAGGAATCCGACGGGAGCAGTTGCTACACTCATTCCTTTGGTGGAAGGGCCCAGAATGGCTTACAAATACAGTAATCCCTACAACGACTAGCTTAGCACTATCAGTAATGGAACAAGAAGCAGTGATAGATGAAGCCCGTTCAATCGGTATCGTAGCTACCGAACCCAGTCCGGAACCAAAACTATTCCGCAAATACTCGTTACCCAAACTTCTCAAGGTGGTGTCACACATTAGACGATTTGCCTACAACGCATCGCATCCGACCAACAAGCGGACAGGAAGTTTAAGTGTAGAAGAATTTCACGAGGCACAACTGAATTGCATACATCTCTCCCAACAACACGCCTTCCGGCTAGAATTGGCCTCGTTACGCAAAATGACTGAAGTGTACAACGATAGTAGCATAAAGTCTTTAGCTCCCTGGATTGACACGCACAGAACCCTCAGGGTGGGGGGAAAGCTACATCACGCCCCAATCAGTGAAAGCGCGAAACATCCAGCAATTATTCCTCGAGATTCATTTGCCAAGTTGATCATCAGACAGACTCATCTCACCACATTACATGGAGGAACACAATTGGTGTTAGCAACGATCCGGCAGCAGTATTGGATCACCAACGTACAGTCTTTCGTCAAGAGCATACTGCACGAATGCCTCACCTGCTTCAAATCCACTGCACGTCCAGGAAACCTGTTAATGGGACAACTGCCACCACCTAGGCTTCAAATGGAAAAACCATTCGCACAGACAGGTCTAGATTACGCCAGTCTGATAACGATCAAATGGAGTGGTAGACGTGGAGCCAAAATTACTAAAGCATATATAGCCATGTTCGTTTGTTTCTCAACCAAAGCCTTCCATCTAGAAGCAGTCAGTTATCTTTCAACACCAGCATGTGTTACAGCAATTCAAAGCATGTGTTGCAGCAATTCGAAAATTCATTGCTCGCAGAGGAAAATGCCACACTATTTACAGCGATTGTGGAACTAACTTTCTACGTAGCGAAAAACAGTCGAAAGAAGCATATAAAAAAGCTACGAAACACTGTGTAGAGATCCCGTCAAATGAAGAAATCCAGTGGGAAATCATTGCTGCTGGTAGTCCCCACTTTGGTGCACTCTGGGAATCTGGAGTGAAGTCTATGAAACGACACTTAATCCGGACAACCGGTGAACAATTGCTTACAATCGAAGAATTATATACTCTCCTAGCTCAGACAGAGGCATGTCTCAATTCCCGTCCTCTTTGCGAAGTAAGCAACGACCCCGCAAATTGTACAGCCATTACCCCAGGGCACTTTTAAACCGGATGCAATTTATTTGAAATTCCATCCATTCCATCAAATAAGCCCATTGCCCGTAAATAGGGAACCAATCAGCAAATTCGAAAACATTTTTGGAATAGGTGGAAGCTCGAGTATCTAAGCCGACTTCAACAAAGGCCAAAATGAGTGAACATTCGACCAAATCTTCGAGTTGAAGACTTTGTTCTTGTGAAGGCTGATAATTTTTGGTCAACTCACTGGCCACTCGTAAGAGTGACAGACGTACATCCTGCACCTGATGGCATGGTACGTGTTGTCTCCGTTCAGGTTCACGGTAGAATAACTAGACGTCTGCCGACTGAGGCAACATCTTTTTTAAGTATGGTAGAATTTTCTCACCACGGACAGCCACGGGAAAAACTGCACCTGTCCATGGAGAAGTCAACAACCAGATACAGTTGGGAGACCTTACGTTCCGATATAATTTTCTGGTCGCGAACATTATGGATGACTGCATTCTTGGAATCAATTTCCTACCACCACATGGAATCAGGTTGTATTTGGGCAAACGGGTATTGAAATGGCAAAACTTCGGAGTATTGATGCAGGATTCAAATTCCCAAGATGAATGTGGTAGTATGTGCCGACACTGATGTACCAAAATCTCGCGAGAGCATTGTATGGGCCAAGCTTGATGGTGATTCTGGAGACCACCAGTCTTATCTGATAGAGCCAACGAAAACGTCCGCATTGTGAAGTTTGATTGTAGCACTTAGCACCACAAACCCAACCACGAGCATCAAAGCGGAAGAAGTCACCGGCAGCTGCCAGCCTGTTTCCATCATCACCTACTAGCTTCCAACATCATTGAAAAAGTAGGCAAGACACAGACATAGCCCGGGAGCACGCATCTGCAATATTGAAGCAGACCAAATTGCGAGTGTAGCTATTCAAGCGAGCCTCTGATCTTGTCACCAAGTGTAGTGACATCTTCTCAACAAGCCCGGATGACCAAGGCCGAACGAGTATGCTAACTCAGGTCATAGATACACAGGAGGCCAAGCCGATTTGCCAAGCACTGAGACGGCTTCCTATAGCCAAACAAAAGGAAGTGAGCGCGCTGATCTTGAACATGAAAAAACAAAGTGTTACCGAGCCTTCTTTCAGCCCATGGGCCATGCCAGTAGTTTTAGTAGAGGAAAATGAATGGTAGCACTCGTTTTTGTGTCGACTATAGGCAGCTTAACGGCGCAACTAAGAAACAAAGTTACCAGCTTCCACGCATCGATGAAATCATGGGCACTTTAGCCGACGCAAAATGGTTTTCTACATCCGATCTCAAGAGTGGCTACTGGCAGGTAGAAATCAACAAGAAGGACCAAAAGAAGACCGCATTTTCAGTTGAAACCAGATTGTGGCAATTTATGGTGATACCATTTGGGCTTTGCAATGCTCCATCCACCTTTGAATGCCTGATGGGATACGTGCTACGAGGCCTAACCTGGAAGACCTGTTTGGTGTATCTAGATGACATCATCGTTATCAGGAGAACGTTCAAAGAGCATGTGCGGAACTTGGAAGAGGTTTTCTCCCGATTGTGACTGGCAAATTTGAAACTTAGTTCTGACAAGTGTATCCTTTTTGCAGCTGAAGTAAAATACCTGGGATACGTTGTTTCACCACCAGGGGTCAAAACAGACTCTGGGAAGATTGAAGCCGTGAAAAGCTGGCCAAAACCAAGCAACAAGCGCCAATTACGAAGTTTTCTGGGTCTGGCGACCTACTATTTAAGATTCGTCAAAGACTTTGCCCAAAATAGCCAAGTGTCTCCATTAGCTAACTGCGAAGAACTGTCCATTTGTCTGGAAGGAACAATGCCAGGAAGCCTTTGAGACCTTGAAGGATAAACTGTGTGAATCACCCATGCTGGCATATCCAAAACCCAGAACAATGTTTGTTGTTGACAGCAATGCGAGCAACGGCAAGATTGGAGCTGTGCTCTCCCAGCAGAACGATGCCCGAGAAAGAGTACTCTCGTATTACAATCGAGTTCTCTCAAAAAGTGAGAGGAACTACTGCGTAACCAGGAAGGAATTATTGGCTCTACTAGGAGCCTTAAAGCAGTTCCACAAGCACCTATACGGCCACAAATTCGTTCTTCGAACAGACCATGCATCGCTGGGATGGCTACTGAACTTCGAAAACCCCGAGGGACAAGTTGCGAGATGGATCGAAAGATTGAAGTCATACGATTACAAAATTGTTCATCGGAAGGGCGGAGCTCATGGAAATGCTGACGCCCTAATGAAGGTTGGTCATTGGTGGAGATTCGAAACGCTCAGCTAGCCCATGAAGACATCGGACCATTGCTGGTTTGGTAGGAAACAACTAGGTGATCTGAGTGGAAGGACATTTCGATGCATGGTGCAACCCTGAAAAGCTATTGGGCACAATGGAACTTCCTACAGGTAGAGGATGGCGTACTCAAGCGGAAATAGGAAACGGTGGATGGCAGCTCCTATAGGATGCAAACTATACTTTCTAAAAGCCGAACCAACGATGTAGTTAAGGAAATGCACGAAGGATCCTCGAGAGGCCACCTTGGTGTTCACAAGACCTTAGCGAAATTCCGAGAAAGGTTCTACTGGCTCCACGCTCGAGAAGACGCAGAGGACTGGTGCCGTAGATGCACAATTTGCGCTTCCGTCAAAGGTCCAAATTGATGACTGAGAGGACAAATGCAAAAATTTAACGAGGGGGTACCGTTTGAAAGGATTGCTGTAGGCATCGCTGGACCCTTTCCTGAACCCGAATGGGGTAATCGATACACGCTGGTTGTAGCTGATTATTTCAGCAATTGGCTTGAGTTTCACCCATTTCCAACCAGGAATACACTACTGTAGCCAAACAGCTAGTGTTGAATTGAGTCAGTATGTACGGCGTACCTTGTGAACTACATTCAGATCAAGGCCGAAACCTTGAGTCGCTGGTTTTTGGCGAAATATGCGAGCTGCTGGGAATATGGAAAATGGGGACAACACCGATGCATCCCCAATCCGATAGAATGGTCGAACGTTTTAACGGCACAGTCACTAAATACCTGGCCCAGATGGTTGAAGAGAACCAAAGGAACTGGGACCGGCACATTTCATTATTCTTGATGGCGTATAGAGCTGTCAAACACGCGTCGATGGGCCAAGCTCCAGCCAAAGTCATTTTTGGAAAGACTATTCGGCTGCCGGCTGATATAAAATTCGAAACACCCTCGCAAGTGAGCTAAGGCGACGATTGAACCAGATACATTGGACAGTGCGAAAACAACTCGAATCAGCCACTGACCGCATGAAGACCATGTATGATCTGAAGGCAAATTCTTGTGTGGCTATATAACCAACAGCGGAGGAAGAGTAGGTCTCCAAAGTTGCAGCATAATTTGTAGGGACCATACCGAGCTCCAAAGCGAATCAACAACGTCGTATATATATGCAGGAATACCATAAGCCAAGAGCCAAAATGAAAATCGTGCACCTGGACTGTGTTGCCCCATATTGCATCCAGGGAGACTTGACTACAACTGGCAACAGTGCTACATTTCCAAACAATTCTTCGAACTACCATCACAATTCTTGTCACAGCTATTAATAACATCATGATCAATAAACGAATGCACTCAAAAGCACAAGAATCGACCAAGTAGATCCATGTTCAATATCTGAAAGTGACGTCACTGCGGGTATTCAGAATTGCTCGAATATTCCAGGTGGTTCTCGTCAGAACATTCGCCAATGTACGAGAAATGGATTGAATCACTAGATACCCTATATAAAACCGAGTTGAATGAATGGGAGGGAGTAGTAAACCCGCGATAGTAAGACCTTCGATAAGAGTGGAGCGTGAATGAAGGCGATAATAATTGAGAGTGAAGTGATTTTCGTGTTACAGTTGGAATATAAATTGATAGACAGTGAGAATTCAATTGAAATGCAATTTGTAAAATATTGAAATTAATGATTGTGCATTCTTAGTAAATAAACTCTTTAAACTTAATTTAAAATTCGAAAGTGAAAACTTTTAAACATTTTTAAATTGCACAATAGTGAAATTCTACGTTGCAACTGGTAGGGGAAAAAATCCACGATAGTAAAAACTGCGATAGTAAAAACTGCGATAAGAGTGGAGCGATATTGGTTGATAGTGAAGTATTTTCGTGATACAGGCAGTTGGAGTATAAATTGATAGACAGTGAAAATTAGATTAAAATGCGGTTTTTAACATGGTCAAATTAATGATTGTGCATTCTTAGTAAATAAACTCTTTTAACTTAATTTAAAAGACAGCGCGTTTTGACTTTCCTGGAACATTAAAATGATCAGCTGCGAACAATAATAATATTCATATATATATATATATATATATATATATATATATATATATATATATATATATATATATATATATATACACACATATATATATATATATATATATATATATATATATATATATATATATATATATATACATACATATATATACATATATATATATATACATATAAATATATATATATATATATATATATATATATATATATATATATATATATATATATATATTATATATATATATATATATATATATATATATATATATATATATATATATATTTATATATATTTATATATATATATATATATATATATATATATATATATATATATATATATATATATATTAATATATATTTATATATATATATATATATATATATATATATATATATGTATATATATATATATATATATATATATATATATATATATATATATATATATATATATATATTCATATATATATACATATATATATATATATATATATATATATATATATATATATATATATATATTCATATATATATACATATATATATATATATATATATATATATATATATATATATATATATATATATATATATATATATATATATATATATATAATCCAATATCAAAAACTTCTGCACTATTCACGAAGCTCGATGACTGTAGTTTCTTTAGCTCCTGAGGAAACTTGGTGTAGCGCACTGACGGACGGAGAGGTATCAATTTTAATAGGGTATTGTAAAAAAAATATCCTACAAAAGCCTAAGAACGCAACAAAAAAATAAATATACTGGCCAAACTGGTAACATTCTTTCCTTTGGAAGTAGGTTAAAAACTTGCTGTGATGCACTAACGGACGGACGGATAGGTACCGATTTTAGTAATGTATTGAACAATTTTTTTTTTTAAGAAACTACAAATGAACTAAAATATGCATTTGAAATGAATAAATTCATCTTTTTATTACGTATGAGTTTATTAATGTCCTGTAGTTTTAAAATGTTACGAATCTTTTTGATTTATGAGCTTACCTGCATCACAACACAATTTGTTGTTGAACGGCTCCAGTTATTACATGATTCACTTTCTAAGTTGAATGACGATAACTTGTTCTTTTCAAAATTGTCAAGGTGTTTGAGATTACGGATTTTCCCATCAAAATTAAATTCACTTATAATTCCATCCAGATGAAACTCATCTTCTTCAGTTGTTTCAATATCGACCATTTCCTCATCGCTTGATATGGATTCTTTAATTGTTGTTTGTGGTGCTATTACATTTCTAGAATTGCTTCTGGGTAAAGTGTTTAGATTATCATTTTTGCCAGAATCGGCGTTGATTTTAAGACAGCATGAAGTAAAAGCATTTTCATGATATGCTTTTATTGGAAATTTTACAGGACGAAAAGCTGAAGTCATCGATTGCGATGATACTAAATTATGGCATTGCTTCGAGGATTTAATTAAAATTTGCTGCGAATCAGCGATATTACAAACGGTCTCTGTGGAAGAAGTTCCAAGTGCCGTGGGCAAAAAAGTTCGTCTTTTAGTGTACTGCGGTAATGGGTTCTGCTGCTGTTGATCAATAAACGATGTGGTTGATGGCTTCATCCATGGGAAGGCATGATTGGAAAAATGTAAAGCAGAAGTCTTTGCTTGAGCATGCCACATATAATCCATCATAAAGCCTCTTCCGAATGGCATATGATCATTGCAAAGCGCTGTATTTTGCGCTGGTGGTGAAAATGACTTGGGGATGATTGGTTCTGCTTCTACTATAGAAGTCGAAGTGATGGCTTCATTCGAATTACTGGATAGTGATTGAGCTCCCATTCTAGAGAATGAAAGAATTTGGTGATGGTTAAACGTTCCTGATGATGTTTTTGACATTGAATCAACTGTAACAATGTCCCCTTTCTGAACCATGGAAGAACGTGATGCATCCTGATCTTTCATGAGCTTTGGTGACGCCAAAATGTTATTAACCTGCAAGTTTTGAGAGCAGGATACAATAGATGATGCCATAAGCCGTTTTCTTGTGCCTCCATTGAACATAGCCTTTACATCCTCCCAAGCATGTACGATTTCCTCAGACGGATTGCCGCTCAATTTCATATGTCGTCTCCATGAATTAAAATTGGCTGCATCGGGTTGAACGTATTTATCGCTCGTACCAGTCCTATGAGAATGAAATATGAATTTGTTTGGCGAGAAAAAAAGTCCACAATAAGCACATTTAATGCATTTTGCTCGTGATGAATTATATCGGGCAGGTAAAAATGAGCCTCTACATCCCCATGCGCATTCGTGATTAACATTAAATGCAAAATCTTCTGGAAGTCTAGGTGGGGAATTGTCACCCAGAAATGATTTACATAACCGCTCAGCTTCACGACGTGTTATCATTCCACACCTACGAGAGCTGACTGGCATTGCTCCCGCTCTTCGTAATATTTCAAGTTGCACCGGTGTGCACTGAACACAAGTAATACCCAGCGCAACACGTCTGTTGTGAATTTCATTATAACTGTATTGTTTCAAAAGGGTATTCGATATTTGTGCTAAGCATAAACGTTCCTGGGATTCGATGTGAAGTGAGACAATAGGTATACCATATAGTAGAACAGCTCCAACCTATAAAATAAAGCAGAGGATAATTTATTTTAATAGTTTTGGCAGCGTCTTATTTAATTAAATTTAATTATTATATTCTAGTAAATTCACATTTGTATTAATTCACTTCTATTGCGCATGTAGTCCAATGAGAATAATTTATCATAATGCCAAGTAAGTTTGTTATTTTTAAGTACATACGACATCAGGAGACAATGTGTGATACAAAACTACACGGGTATAAACTGACAAATCCCCAGAAATAACCGCAATAAATACCGAGCTCCCAGGGGCGCGTATACCATAAATGAGGCCCCACAGTAGCGGTGCGTGAAAAGCAAACTAAATATCTCAGCAAGAGAACCTACTTAAAAACATTCTTCTGTATTCAGTAAAAAATACCTCGAGTAGAGAGAAGTATGCTCCTATCAGACGGGTTTTATACTCAGTAATGATATGAAGTAACTTTCGCTAAGCATCTAAAGAAAAAATTCAAAAACTACTTTCAAGGTTTGCATATTAAAAAATAAGTTTAAAGAAAAATCTCCTTTACTAAAATCAAGCGGCTGCGATTTTGTTACAGTTCCCTAGTTCAGGCAGAATCGATGCCAGGCTGACACCGGAAAATCATAATTGACTTGATTGAATAGGACGCCTAACAATTTCTGGACTCGGGCAAAGTAAGAATAGGGTGGTTTGCCTGTAGGATACGACGAAGAGCGGTGCGTCTTCAATCTTTCAAATATCTTGGCTATGGTCACACCGCACAAGTATGCAAAGGACCCGATAGGAGTTCCCTATGCTACACATGCGGTGAAATGGGACATAAAAGGAAAAAGTGTACGAAGGAGGCACACTGCATTTTTCGCAAGGATGCTGATTCGAGACCTGATTTTGGACACGTCTTGAGATCAGGAAAATGTCATATTTTCCAGGAAGCCCTAGCCAAGGCAAAATCAGAACTTCGATGACCCGCATCCTGTAGCTGAACCTACACCGCAGTTCAACCACCCAAAATCTGCTTGAGTAGTTTGCGAGGGATATGAACGCCGATGTTATGCTGCTAAGTGAGCAACACCGTGATCAAAGTTGGGTGTCACGGTATCCTGATGAGACTGATGCTGCCGTCATCTGGGTTCGAAATAGTGATTTTCAGGCGGAGAGCTGTGAATGCGGGGATGGTTTTGTGTTTGTTCAGGGAATACCTGCTTTAGTGTGTACCTAACGCCGAACAAATCGATGTCATCTTTCCTAACCAAGCTTGATGCTTTGGAGGGCGCTGTCTCGAACGCAGACAGGAATGTGCTTGTTTTGAGACTTCAATGTTAAAGCAATCGAATGGGGCATGCCTCAAACAGATCCATGGGAAAATGAATCCTAGAAGTGGTGGCCAGGATGGCGTTCATCATGCTAAACATCGGAAATACGATGACATTCCGCCGCATTGGTTGTGAAGGAACCATACGGAACGTGACATTCGCCTTGGAGTCCTTAGTGTGGAGGAAACCCTATTGGAGTGTACTAGAGGACTACTCAGCCAGTGATCATCAGGGCTTTCTGCTTGAGATAAGCGATGTTGTCTCCCGACGTCCGTGCTCTCGGCTATCTACAATTGGATGGAACAGCGGAAGGAAAGACGTCGAGAGATTTGTCGAGATGCTCACAGCAGGAGCTCCGCTGCAGGGAGATTCACAGGGGACGGAAGAACTGGCAGCTCAAGACGTGGTGAACTCAACTATGAGCATCATTACGACTGCTTGCTGCACTTCTATGCCCCGTCGAAAACCCCGGCACGGCAAGCCCTTAGTGTACTGATGTTCAACTGAAATCGCTGAAAAGTGAAGGGAGTGTCACAAGCTTCGGCGGGAAGCTCAATGAGCACGAAACACTGAGAGGCATGCAACCGGGTGGCAGCATGTAAGCCGGCCAGGAAATGCCTTCGCAAATTGATTAACAACAGCAAGGCTCCCTGCTGGCAAGATCTAGTGAACAATGTGAACGAGGAACCGTGGGGCCTTGGCTACAAGCTAGTTATGCGGAAGCTTGGGGCCCTACGGAAAGCTTGCATACATGATGCGGAGAAGATCTACGAGATAGTGCAGGCACTCTTCTCCACCCATCCCATCCATGTTGATGCTGTCCCTGGTGAGCAGTCGAGTGTCCACTCTTCACACAGCCAGAACTGGAGGAGGCAGTCCTTTCACTGAAAGCGAGGAAGGCTCCAGGTTCAGATGGTGTTCCGGCTGAGATGTTGCAGCTTGTCTGTCACCATTGTCCTGACTTGCTGCTCAGCACATTCAAAAGTTGTCTACAGAACGGGGTCCTCCCGGTACGATGGAAGATGGTGGGGCTCATGCTGATCAGCAAGGAGAAGGGAGTCCCGGATTGTGGTCTGCAAACCACCCGATACGCATGCTAGGCACTGCTGGAAAAGTGCCAGAGAAACTCATCAAGGGAAGACTCACTGACGTGATTCGTGCTGCTGGGGGCCTTTTCCTCTACAGTACGGCTTTAGAGCAGGACGCTCCACCATTAATGCACATAGTCCTGTTGGTGACACTCGACGTCAGGAACGCCTTCAACTCCACTAGATAGGTGGACGTCCTGGATACGCTGGAAAACTCTTTTCACGCTCCAGAATATCTAATGCGGCGTTTGAGGGACTACCTGAAGGACCGGAGCTTACTTTACGACATGACACAGGGCCAACGAAGGATGGCGGTTACATTGGGTATTGCCCAGCGATCTATCCTTGGTCCAGATCTGTGGAACATGTCTTTCGATGGGCTACTGGGACTGGAGATCCCAGATGTGGATGATGTTGCGGCTCTGGTCGCTGAACGCACCGTTGAACAAGCGCAACTTGGGCTACTTATGCTAATTTCCCGAGAGAGACCAGAAGACTGGCAGTGGGCTCAGATTAGTTCTGGAAAAACTGATGTGGTCATATTGATAAGAAAAGGGAAACCCTCGAGTAATGATGTTCAACATTGGAGACATATTTATCCAGTCAAAGCCAGAGGTGAAGTACCTGGGGCTACTGATCGACTCGAAAATGAGTTTGTCCAGGCAAATCAGGGCAACGGCTGAGAAGATTGCCTCAGAAGTATAGGCTCTGAGTCAACTTATGGCCGAAGTAGCTAGAGAATGCCGACTCTAACGCACTTTTTCCATACGAATTGAGATTGATTTTGCGCGCCACCTAGTGGCGGAAATCGGAACTAATGGCGCTTGAAGCGGCCGGGAATGAAACTAATGGTTTGTGTCTCGGATATGTGGGTGTGTGTCTTGGGTGTATCGGTGTGTATATTAGGGTGGAATAGGTAGGTGCCGGAGATAAGATGGTTGCGGCGAGGGTCTGTGTCTAGGGTATGTGGATATGTGTATCAGATTAGTGTAGGTGTGGGCCTTAGGTATGTACGTGTATGTATTGAATTAGGATAGGTGGGTACCAGGGATGAGAATTTATGGATCCTAGGTAAATATACATCTGTACCTTGGTTAGGTAGGTAAGTATTCCGGGTCTTAGTAGCCTCTGATGGTAAAAAGTGAAACTGGAAAGTTGATTTCTGTCTAGGATAGTTGCATATTTTTAATCAATAGATCAGAGCTCTAGATTTCTCAGTCTGCGTTTATATTGGGTTAATATACAAGTTTGAAATTGAAAGGAGCTAGCCTTTGATGCTTTGAGCGATAGATAATTATACTATTAATGGTTGTTATTCATCTATAGTGGAAGGATTTTTCATATATTCATTGCTTCTAGTCTTCGAGTAGTTTTGTTATTCATAGTTGTTATAATCTTTAGAGGAAGTGCTTCTCGGGTCTTTAACGCTTCTAGCGGTAGGTAGTTTTTTAGCCATGACTAATTTAATGTATATGTTAGGAGATCCATGTCTAGAGTTGATAGCTTGAAGTATTAGGGTTGTTGATCAATTAGGGAGGCTCTGTGGATAGGTGGCGCTCTGGGCGATAGGTTTACTGCTTATAGAGCTTGAGAATTTCTAGCGTATCTCACTACTGAGAGGCTTCCGGGTCGAGCGATTTACTTTATCACAATAGGCGTACTGAACGTTTTTTATGGTGCGATTGGCTGCATGGTGACGGCGGGCGTTTGTATAGACGGATGACTGCGATACTGATGGATGATGGACGTGCTCGTCAACGCGTATTCTAAGCCGTGGGAATTTACTTCATGGGCGCTTGGATAAGGAAAGCGTTGCAGCGATTGGTATCTTTGGCTAAGGATAGACGGCCACGTGTAGAAATGGCCGATTCGCTTGATCATGTTAGCCGTGCCGGAAGTTTTTATGATGCGAGTAGTTGTGTGGGATGGAGGGCGCTGCTAAAGACGCGTGGCTTTGCATTATGGATGGGCGACGGGCTTGCCTTTCGATGGGTGCTCTAAGGAATGAGAACTCACTTAGTGGGCGCTTGCTTAAGGTACGTTTTACTCCTCGTTTGATGTCTGTGGTTAAAGATGGACGGTATTGTAGATGTGACGTGCGTCGCTTGTTGGAGGAAGTAATATGAGGTGCACGTTTCAACCAAGGCGGATGTTATGAGCCGTAGAAATTTGTCTCGTGAGCGTTTGGTTAAGTTTCCGCGCTGCTCATCAAAGGGTGCCTGTCTTAAAGTATGGACGGCCTTGAAGGCAATTCGGAATGATTTGCGTCGCTTTTCAGAGGATCGTGATTGCGGTGTAGATTTGCTCGGCGGCGAGTTCTGTTAAGCATGGAAATTGACCTCGGGGGATGCGTGGCATGTGCAAGTGATTTTGCTAGTTAAGAGTAGTGTTTCGTACGCATAGACTTCCCTGTCGGTGGGAGTTTTGGGGCATCGGAATCTACAGCGTGGAAGAGAAGTGGCATGGCGTAAATTGCATTGCAATATGGTTTTGCTTGATGGAGGCGGATTTTTTCTTGTATTGGTCGTGGGCAGCGGGTAACGTGATGCGCGGCATTGAGACGTGTTTTCATAAATGTCCATTCAAAGATGCGCCTGTTATAGTTTGCTGATTATTATTTACATTGATCGTTTTCAGTTTCTTTTTGCTTGGATACGTCGTTTCTTTGTTTTGTGCCTCATTGCTATTGTATATTATTGCTTTTATCGGTTTCATTGTAATAGTACCTTAAGAATTGTCTACAATTTATTTTGTTCGGTTAGACTACTATGTTGATTGTTGAAATCTATGGATGCAGGGAAAGAGATCTTAATGTTTGTTGTAATGCGTTCTTGATATTTAGTGTAGTATTAAATTTTAGTTTGCTTGTAGCAGCATTTTGTTTGTCTTCATCATCATCACTTATTTCTTAAAGCTGTTTCTATACTTCATTCTCTGATTTTACTATTATGTAGAAGTATGGCACTATATTCATTCATTTTTTTCTTCATTATAGGATGCTCATTGGTTTCGTTCCAAAATTCTAATAATTTCTTCCAAGACGAGTTATTTTTTCAAACTAATGATCTTGTAGTGCATGAGATGGTGATAATTTTGTTCGTACATCATATGATTTGTCCCTTTTGATAAGCGCATGGTAAAGATGCGTTATTTTTTTAGATCACTATGTTGACATGTATGTTTTGGGTAGCTGTTCCCAATTTCAGATTATTTATGGATGCTACTTTTTCATGGAGTTTATGTATGATGGATGAAAAAGTCACCATGGTGGTCCTAATGAGTGGGAATATTTACGCATTTTCATTGATAAATTTTTGGTACGTACTGAAAGGAAGAAGCTAATATAGAAAAAAGAGAATGCGGTAGGTCATTGACATTAGGAGTTTGTTGGTATCGTGTTATTATTCGTTGTTTATGTCAATAATGCATGAAAAAATATGTTAAGTCCTATATGATGGCATTGTATGCATGCACTAGATTAAATGAATTTTTATATTTACTTTGAATTATGTGTTGTTATTTTGGGTCTGTATTATTTAGTTTAGGTAGTTTCATGAGTTTCAGTATAATATAGAGTAAAACTATTATTTTATGTTTGTCTCATATTCTTCACAGTATGTATGATTTTTCGACATTGCCGGATCTCTTTAGCCATATCTGCATTAGGTACTTAATGTTTTGAGTATGACAATTTTTAATTTGTTATCTCCTTTGGAATGCTTGCATGCATGGATGATGCCATTTAGTTGATACTTTTCGGATACATATTATCGCTCATACTTTGTGTGCTTGTATTAAGCGTAAAGTCACTTCAGCTAGATTCATATACATTTTCAATATTTGAGCATTGTAAAATACGTGTTTCCTACGTTTTAAATATGCTAGATTTATCATCATAGGGATTATCGGGTATGCTCATTGACATATTCAAGTATTATTTTCATATAAGTAAAATATATTCTTGTTGAGTTTTTTCTTATCAGAATTTTTTTCTGCTGGATGCTTGGTTGATTTTTTATAGGTTTGAAGAAGATCTAATTAGTGTTAACATAACGGGTATGTTTTGGGTTGGCGCACTGCTACTATTGATCACTTAGGCTAATGTTTATTTAAGATAGTTCGGTATAGATAACGATGTGTGGTTGCATATGAGTATATGGTAGGCTATTTTCAGATCGATCTCATCGTATCTTGTATAGACAAGTAGCATATGTTATGAAGTGTTCTTGATAAGGATGGTCGCGAGTCATTGTAGGATGTTAAGAGATGATCATTACTTTTAGGACGTGTTTGTCTGCTGGTAATTTGATGAACAGATGTACACTTGAGTTGAATGAACTCATGCCGGTTTTTTTTTTTGTCTATCGCTAGATATTTTTGAATGGTAGAGTTAAGTGTTTGATATTTGGGAGTATCAGATATGCTAGGAATGTTTAGGTTTTTTTTTGGTTTACTGTTTGAGGTATTTGTTTACTTGAGCAGTGTTAGATTATTTGTTAAAATAAAAAGATTGTGTTTCTTTCTAATAGAAATAATTTATTGAGTAATAAATTTTGATACAATTTACAGGACATCTAATATATGGGTTGATATATTTATGAATTCTATAGCATATTGAACAATTTTCAAGTTAACTTAACCTAGGTTTATTCAACTGCACTATTTCTGCATTAGGACCATACAAATGTATAGTAAGTCCTCTCACATCTTTTTTGATGTTTATTTTACAATTTATATAGGAATTCAATATCCTTAGCATATCATTGTAGCTTATGTCCCCTTCACTCTAGTGCAAACTGTTGATGTTTCAATTCCAATATCGTTTTGGTTGTATGTTATGAGAATAGTATGTTCCTTAATGAATTACTGATGAGGATTTCCCGATACAAATTGAATATCAATTATAAACTTTTTCATTCTAATAGCACTGACCACTAGTTGGTTCTGGTCTTGTTTGGAGTGTTTATAATACCCGATGCTATGAATTATTACTTTATCGTATGTATTCGGGACTGCAGGAGTATGTATTGTTTTATGAGAGTAAAAATATTTCTTGTCTCTTGATCATATGAATGACAAATGCATTTATCAGTGCCTGATGTTGTATTAAATTTGGACCAGTCACATATTTTGCAGTGTATTCTATGTTTATTAGATACTTTCTCACCCATATTACCATATTTAAGCTTATAATTCTGGATGCGTATTCGGTGTTCAGGAAAAATGTCATGGTACTCTTTCATGAAGTATAGGATGACCATTGTAACAGATCTCATCGCGTTGAAAGTGTATTAACCTCTGACGTATTAGTTTTCTTGGCGTTTTTTGAATGGATGAATTTAGGACCACTTTTTTGATGAATTTTAAAAATCTCATATGATCCGTAGAATAATATGTAGTCTAGTGATAGAAAAAAAGATGTGCTACCTTTAAGTTAACATACATTGATGTTCTAGTTTGTACAGTACAGCTAAGGTAAGGGTCAGTTCCTCAATATTAAACTTCAGTATTTTATAGACTCAAGAGATTATACTTGATTTCAAGCCTTTCACAATAGTTTGTAGTTTACCAAGTCTCAACTTACAATTTCCTAATGAATAATTCCTTTCAGTGAAGTAAAACGTTGCTTATAGGGTTTTTAGTATTTTATTTCATCACATGGAAAATTAGATCGTTACATAGTACTGGTATTTCATAAAAAAGCCTAGAGTAGCTTATATTTACAAATGATGTTTGTGTTGGAGTGAAGAAGTCGTTGATACCCAGTTTAAGTACACTTTTTCTCTGCATCTTGCACAATATTGGTCATAGTATTCCTTCACACAATCGGTAAGCAAATTGTTGTATTGCGTGACAATGTTGAAAAAATCCAGCAAGATGAAAAGCGTGAAGAGCTCGGGATGTTTAAGTATTAGTTTCTCTCCTCCAATAGGTATGTCGAAGAGTTTAAGAAGTCCAAGCTGTTTTGCAGGGAATTCATCTACTCTATCCTTGAGATCAATGAGGCATTGGCGAAGTGAAGTCCATTGACTGTTATCTAAGTCCAACTGATTTTGTCCACTGCATCGGGAGATTATTTTTGCATGAAACGTCAGCGGGTCAAATCCAAGTATTACTTTGCTTTTGTAGAAGCGTTCATCAAGATAGTTGTATAGTTCAGCAAGAGGTTTTTCTCATAGATTCGCTGTTTCTCTCGATTCTTTTTTAGTCTCTTCTCTTTCTTGTTCACTTTTCTGGCTGAAGTAGCCTTATCAGTCTGGCTGGCCTTTTCATGCTTCTGACTAGCTGACGAATTTACTGGATCCGCTCCGATCATTTTAAATGACTGCTTCTCGTAGTGAAACAAAATATGTATATTTATTACACCAGCATATATATTTACTTTTCTGAATTTACGGATGGAGGAGGGGTCAAGTTCAATATATGTTGATAATTCTATTGCATAAGTAAACATGTTTAGCCCTTGGATGCTTTAATGTTGCTTACTCTCATGATTTAAATTCAGACATAAGAAAGTGCTGTGGAGTTAAGTCTTGAACCACCAAGCTAACAGGAGTAGGAGTCAGTAACAGGAAATGACACTTTGCACCGTATTTTCTTTAGAATTTTTAAGAGTACTGCTGGGCTACAATAGATTGCTTCTAGGCTAATCAGCTGTCTTTTTGTCTGTTAAACCATCTATTTAGCTGTCGCTTTTGCTGATGAGCTGTCTATCTTATGTGTAATGCTGTCTATGTAGCTGTCTTTTAAGCCGATTCCCTGTCTGTTTAGCTGATATGCTATCCTCTTGAGCTGTCTGTGTAGCTGTCGCTTTTGCTGATGAGCTGTCTATTGTATGTATAATGCTGTCTATTCAGCTGTCTATTTAGCTGATTCCCTGTCTGTTTAGTTTTTATGCTGTCTGCTGAGCTAACCGTTTAGCTGATAAACCCGTCTGTTTAGCTGGTAAGTGGTCTATGTAGCTATCTTTTTAGCTGATGCCCTGTATGCTTAGTTGATATGCTATCTCTTGAGCTGTCTGTATAGCTATCTTTAGTTGATAAGTGGAGCGTTTGACCTAACGTGCTATCTTCCATTCGGTAAATTTATTTGTTTGTTGGTAATTATTTATCCATAAAAAAATTCTTACTTTCCATACAGTTGCAGTCAGCTTTTTTACACCTTACTTTAAATGTCATATGCTCATCACGATTTACGTTAGGCCCATTGGTTACTAAGACTGCTGTTGATCATCTCCCAAGTTATTCGTAGGCATACAGTACCTTCTAGACTATTGACATTTCATCATTCAGACTGACTACAAACCATATATCCTGCTCATACTCAATTACACGACAAGTGAGACCATTGAAGAACTCAGATACTTTCTGGAAACATAACTACTGCAGGTGATATTAGCCACCGGCAGTATACACTCAATGACTACTAAACAATTACCCAAACAAATCACTCAAAAAAGACAAACCCAGTATTCTCTAGACAGAGAGAGAATATGAAATACGAAGAACATACTATTATTAACAAAGTTGAACGGATTTCGACTTCTGAGGTTTTTGGTATTGTTATACTCATAAATATCTCCCTTGATAATTATTTCAGATGTCCATCCGCGAGGGAGGAAACACATTTTTCATGTATTTCCCCTCTGTGCCCCCACTGAAGCAAAAACTGACAGTTTAACAACTGTTTTGAAAAGCTCCTATGAAAATTTTCATTTCATACTCATATCGGCTACGTTTGATGATTTTTTTTCAGGGTCCACTCTCCTGTACTGTTATCATCGATTAATGGCCAATTTTTTCGAATCCTAGAATGGTTACAAACCCTTTTGCTAGGAGCTCTCTCCCACCTCCTTGACTTGTTTCACTTATGAGCATTAATTGTAGGTACTCATCTTCAGTCATCCATTAAATTGAATCAAGTGTTCAAAGCATGCACCTTAAGCGTTGAAGTTGGGAAAAAATAACTCAAAATTATTCAATCTTCGCATTTAAAACAGCCACTATTTTGTTTAACGATAACTGAAACCACTAGCTGAACCGATTCTCAAAGATATTCATGACACCTATCATTCCTGAAATTTTCATGCAAATCCTAGCAAAACTGTAGTGTCTGAGTCGGTAAAAAGCGCATGTTGTTCCATAGCCATATGTTGCCATGGTAATAAATGCAGCGCATATTGTTCCATAGTAATACAGGAAAATTCAAACCGCTATAACTTCGCTAAATATAATTCAATCTTTATGAAACTTTCAGGATTGGTCAATCTTATAAAAAGACATCTACGTACTGAATTTCATTGAATTTAAGGGTACCGTTAAGATTTTATTCAAGAAAACATAAGATCGATAAATCATACTGTTACTAACAAAACTGAGTGAATTGCGACTTCTAACGTATTTGTTGTTGTTGTACTTACCAAGGCCTATAATCTTGATTTTTTCAGATTTTTCGGATCACAGGTGTCCAATCGCGAGGGGGGGAGACACAAATTTTTCGTGTATTTCCCCTCCCTGTGCGCCCCTCGAAGCAAATTTTGCCAAACAAAGACCTGTTTTGTAAAGTTCTCATCAAGACCTTTCATTTGATACCCATATCGGCTACCTTCAATGAAATTTTTTTTTCGGGGGTCACTCTCCTATATGGGGAGACCCCCCTTAAATACCTTATAAAATTTTTTTGTAGTTGAACTTTGAAGAGAACACCACTTTACACCTATACACAAAATTTGATGTTTCTAGCTTCAGTAGTTTCCGAGAAAAACTGCTGTGACACACGGACGGACGGACGGAAGGACGGACGGACGGACAGACGGACAGACTGGTCGCGAAACTAGTAGGGCTTTGTAAAATTATTTTACAAAACCCTAGCTAGCTAACGTCACACTTCTCTCGTTTCCGCTTCTGACCGTGAAAATGGTTCTCATCACTGACGCCTCCTCACAGCCATTGGCACAAAGCTGGAATAACTCGTTAACCAAATTTGGCAAACATGGGTGTTCTTCTCCCATAAACTCACTTCATCGGACTAACTCTACAGAACGCAAAATTGAGAGTTGTCCACAACTTTTGCTTCTATGAAGTTTTTCCAATACTTTCTAGACTATCAACACTTCACCATTAAGCATCAAAAGCCATCAGAGTGATAAATCAGGCAACTAGGTTATTAAGGCTCATGCAATACATAATTCGTCACTGCATTCCCTCGTAACAACAGAAGTCGCAAACGCTAGCTCAACAACAACAATTGCATCAGTATCTGCAATGTATGCTGAAATTCAACTCGCAATCATCCCAATTTTTCCGACTCTTTAATCAGCGCAACAATATGTGTTTCCGCACCAGTGTTGGGATATCTACTTCTTTGGAAGGAGATCTACTTCTTTTGAACATTTTCTCCTTATTTACTTCTCAGACCCTAAATTTTCCTTCTTTTTAACATAACAGCTTTTATGATAAATGAAAAAACGTTTTGGAATTTGTTGGTGCTTTTCCCCTAATATGAACTCAAAAGAAAGCAAATTAGAAGTCAAAATGTTTACAAAGTTCATTTTGTTTTCCATTTGGTAGAATTTTCTGACAAAATACCCAGAAAACCTTGAACTCTTTTTGCATTCATCCAAAAACAAAACAATTAGTTACAAGTTAAGACGTAAATGCCTTATACTTTTTCCTTAAATAAAAATCAAAAATTAGTTTTTTTGATACAGAATATACTTTCTCCTTGATAAAGAATATACTTTCTCCTTGAATTTCGAGTGTCAACTGAATTCTTACAAATGAAATTTTCCTATTTATACTTTACTTACTCCTACTTTCTATGTCCTTTTTTCATATATTTATTGCCATGTCATAAAACAGTAACGTTGCACAATTATCAAATCTCTTTGGTCTGCCGACAATTTCCTTATCCTCTCTAAGCATATAATAATCCTTAAAGTACATCTGGCATCTTAATTACTTACGACTATTTCACACCCATCCTTTGAAATCATAAAAGTAATAAAAAAAAGGTTCGGTAATCACGATAGCATACCCAACAGAGTGTGTAACTATTGAACATTGCACACTTAATAATTCTCCGACAATTTGTTTATCTTCTATAAACATACAGTAATCCTTAAAATAACTCTGGCATCTTAATTACTTACAACTATTTCGCACCCGTCCTTTGAAATCCTTTGAATTGCCGACAAAGTAATAAAGGAAAAGATAATATCCTATGGTCAAATACATATGATGTACATATGTAACTCCTCCTTATTCAAGTGAAGAATCTGTCCTCAGATTTAAGTAATCGAAATTTTTATTGTTGCTAAGGGCTTGTTTTGATTATATGGTTCATTAAATGTATGATGAATTTCCTTATTCCTTAAGTAAAACTATTTTCAATAAATCTAAAACTGTAAATAAGTTATTGTAGTTTTAAGTTACTTGGGATTCATAAATCGGGTCTAACTCATTGGGATTTAGGAATGTTGATACTCTAAAGTTGTAATCTTTTTAGACTTATCGTTCGGGTTGGATCTTCTGATTTCTTTTTGCTACTAGATATCTGGGCTGAAGTTTGGTTGGGTTAGGGTTTTTTATGAATTCTGTATCCAGATTAACGCTTAATGTTTTATTATTGTGATATGCGTTTTTTTCGTTGCTGATTTCTTGTTATTCGCTCTAAAACGATTGAGAGGGGGTTAGATGTTTGCTGCAAAAATACAGCGGCTGGTTTTTCATTATAGACGGAATGAATTGTGCTATTATAGTATTTAACACATTCTTGTACCGGATTCAGTTCCATTAGGTTTCTATCCTCTTGTTGTTGGCGTAAAAGATAAGTTCTCAGGTTCTTGTTTAAACTTCTATGGGCTATTTTTATATCGGAGTTACCTGTTTTATGCTGGAGGGATACGAACTGGTATGATATATTGTTATTAGTTAACCAATCTTTAGTTTTTTGTGTGTTCAAAGCGCCTTCATTGTCAGTGATTATTTTCTTCGGTTTCCCAGTTTTATTGAACGTGCTTCGAAGAGCCTGGTTAACAGTATCCCATTGGCGGTTGTTTATTGGTTCAAGTAACAAAAATTTCGCAAGTTTTTCGATAATTGAAATATAGGCTGAATTTTTGTCTCTGAACCAAATGTCTATGTGGTAAGTATCTCTTATGTTGTCCGGATACGGCGGATTTTTAAATGGAAGCTTAGCAGGGTTTCTTTCATATTTAGATTGCTTGCATATTTTACAAGCATTTACATAATTTGTTCTGAGAATTTTTAGATTTGGTAAGTAATATTTGTTCTTTAGATCTAGATACACTTTTTCAATCGCTTGATGGTTTGAGTTAACATGATATTTTGCTATCAATTCTTTAATTTCTACTTCATTGCAGTTATGGAGATTCTTTGTTGCTTGTACTACAGAAAACTTTTTGTTAGAGGTACAAAGCTTTGAATACTCTTCTTGCATCATAATTAGGGATTCTTTATTTGGAAAGTTAATTGCTGTTGTGCCAGTTTTGGCAATGTGGTTGTTTAGTATGTACTTCATTGTTGCTTGTGTAAACTCTTGAAAAATAAGATGCAGTATTCGTTTTCCTTCATTCTGTATTAATTTGACTTGATTTGTTTTTCCCTGTTTTAAAAATATTTGAGTGCTGTAGAAATTAATTGGTCTTTCGGAAATATAAATATAATTGTATGTTGTGTAGCAACTATCGATTCATTATCAAAAGCGTTTGCCAATTTTATTCTAGAAAGGGCATCTGCTACATGATTCTCTTTTCCTTTTATACGCGATATTTCAAAGTCATACTCGCTTAACTTAAGCCTCCACCTTTGTAATTTTGCGTTATCTTCTTTTATGTTGTCTAGATACTGCAAAGGTTTATGGTCCGTAAGAAGAGTAAAGTGTTGACCATATAAATAAGGTCGGAAATATTTAGTTGACTATATGATAGCAAGGAGCTCTTTTTCAATCGTAGAATAGTTTGTCTCGGATTGATTGAGAGTTCGAGACGCGAAAGCTATAGGTTTTTTGTTTTGAGACAAAACTGCTCCAATAGCGAATTGGGAAGCGTCTGTGGTTAAAGTAAATGGCTTCGAAAAATCCGAGCGAGCCAAAATTGGATCATTAATAATAGTGTTTTTTAATTGATTGAAAGATTCGATGTAATCTGGATCAGAAACAATGATTTTAGAATTTTTCTGTAGCCTTAAGGTAAGGGGCTTAGCTATTTTGGCATAATCTTTAATAAATTTCCTACAAAATCCTGTCAAGCCAAGGAAGCTTTTTATCTGCTTGGTCGTTGTAGGTATAGGAAATTTTACGATAGCATTTATTTTTTCTGGATTCAGCTTAATACCAGCAGGAGTAATTACGGTACCTAAAAACTCATTATGTTTTGATAAGAAATGTGTCTTAGAAAGTTGAATTTTTAGGTTGGCATTTCGTAACTCAGTTAGGATGTTTCTAAGGGCTATTTCATGCTCTTGCAGTGACGTACTGAAAA
The DNA here is from genome assembly GCA_963969285.1 of Odontomyia ornata. NCBI lineage: Eukaryota > Metazoa > Arthropoda > Insecta > Diptera > Stratiomyidae > Odontomyia > Odontomyia ornata. Next base: position 43,547,163 of record OZ017743.1, read on the forward strand.
CTAAGATGTCATCCATATATGCGACAAAAGTTTTATTAATGTATTTATGTAAAATCTTATTCATTAATTTTTGGAATGTGCTCGGTGCATTTTTAAGGCCGAATGGCATTCTTAAAAATTCAAAGTGTCCCATCGCCGTGGAAAATGCTGTTTTATGCCTGTCTTCAGGTTGAAGCTCTATTTGGTGAAATTCTTAGGCCAAATCGATGCTTGTAAAGTATTGGCAGTTTCCTAATTTCCCTAGCAAACCGTCAATGCTTGGAATGGGGAATTTATTTTCTACAGTTAAGTTATTTAATTTTCTAAAATCTATAACTAATCTGTGTTTCCCACCTTTTTAGGTACAACCCATATTGGATTGTTGTAAGGAGATTGTGAAGGTTGTATAATTCCTTGTCGCAAATCCTCCTTGACTTGTTCACTAACGAAATCATTGACTGATTGCGAAATTCTGTAATTTTTTTGATGAATTGGTTGGTTCGATGTCAGGGGAAGAGAATGCTTGATGCTGTATGTAAACGTTAATGGCCGTTTTTCGTCGTATTCCAAGTCAGAAAATTCTTTGGTTATACGATTTATAAAATTATACTCTTCTTCTGTATACTGTTCTTTACAAGGATGAATTTCACTTTATGGGAAATGTTTAAGTGCTTCCGAGAAATAAATTCATTCTGTTTGTTCGCCAAAATATAGAACGTGTTCCGGAGTGATACCCGTTTTATTTTTATGGTTAATAAGTGTACCTGTGTCAGATAAGATGTTATTTCCTATAATAGTATGGAAATTCTTATCGGTAAATGGCAAAAGATGCCATTCTACGAATGCCGTTGATCCAAATTCTTCAGGAAAGCGAGTACGGAGATAGTGGGTACTTTGCGAATTTGGTTTATTGAGGATATAATAATGGGATATGAGAAGAGAATTTTCTGATATTCGGGGACAATTTTTTCGTCAAGGAGTGATATTGAACATCCTGAGTCTATAAGACATTGAAGTCTTTGACCTCCCACTGTAAGTTCAGAGGCTACTAAGACCCGGAATACTTACCTACCTAACCAAGATACAGATGTATATTTACCTAAGATCCAGAACTTCTCATCCCTGGTACCCACCTATGCTAATTCAATACATACACTTACATACCTAAGGCCCACACCTACACTAATCTGATACACATATCCACATACCCTAGACACAGACCCTCGCCGCAACCATCTTATCTCCGGCACCTACCTATTCCACCCTAATATACACACCGATACACCCAAGACACACACCCACATATCCGAAACACAAACCATTAGTTTCATTCCCGGCCGCTTCAAGCGCCATTAGTTCCAATTTCCGTCACTAGGTGGCGCGCAAAATCAATCTCAATTCGTATGGAAATGGTGCGTTCGAATCGGCATTTTCTAGCTACTGGCCGAAGTAGGGGATCCAGCCCATCAAAAAGACGCCTCTTGATAAGTGCTGTAGGGTCAGTGCTGCTGTACGGAATAGAAATATGGGGCGACGTTCTCAGTAAGGATTGCATCTTCGTATCTGACAATCTCTGATTCGTGATAAGAGTTACTGCAGGCTTGATAACAGTAGTCTCGTTGCTAGAGAGCACCATGCTATTTACCTGCGTCGAAACGAGGATGAGAGGGAGATGGTTTTCCGCAAGGAGAGACCGCGCACACTCAACGATTGTTAGCAGTCTTGAGTGAATTGCACGAAGGGAAGGTGGACTGCGTGCCCCATCCCGCTTGTGAGACCGTAGTTTAATCGGAGGCATGGTGTGACTGACTTCTATCTGACCCATCTTTTGAGCGGACATGGGTGTTTTCAATCTTAACTGCACAAGATTGGTAAGTCGCGGTCCCTGGATCGTCGGTTTAGCCCAGAAAGGATATGCAACGCCTACCACATTTTTTTGCATGCATAAAATGGGACAAGCTGCAAATTTTACTCTACAAGGAGATAGGAGAGCTAACTCCGGACAATATAGTCGTGGTGATGCTCGAATCGGTTGACAAATGGAACCAGGTGCCACATTAGGTACGGTCAGTCCTGAAAAATAAAAGGAACTCACATTAGCCAGGGGTGTTTGGACTGGGATCACTTGTCTGGCACTTGCTCTTCCCCCTCCCCTCCTGGTAGAAGGGAGATCCCCCAGTTTGAACGCTTCTCACGGCGTAACAAAACGAGATCAGACCTGAAGTAATGTTTGGAACGGTTCCAGGCTGGTTTCTCGGGCTGAAAAGGAATATGTTCAGTGGGTTGTCCAGTCAACTTCTTGTGAGCATGGGTGTCCTACACTCTTTGCCTGAATGGCATCATCCCCCAGCCACCAAAAACAACGGTCGGTTTAAAGTGTTTGTCCTGTAGCAAGCATATAAATTTTCTAAAACCACCAGCACGAAAACGTTTGGACATGAGCTGTATTTACAAGAAAACGTTTGGACATGAGCTGTATTTACAAGATTGCGGAAATTTCCTACGAATGTTTCTTCATATTTGTCTAAAGTTTAGACTATATGAAGGTGCAAATATTAAACTTCATGTGATAATTATATGGTGCTTACATATTTTCTGACAAAATAAAAATATACGCGTTGGTGTAATAATATCTACAAAACAAAAATATACGATAAATGCTTTAACCTCAATGCATTATGTAACTTTCAGTTAAATGAAGATTCGAAAAACTTACTTAATTCATTTTGAAAAAGCCATAATTTCAACAGTGACGTTAGTCTAAGAGGCTAGATATAATAATTCCAAATACCGACCACTAATATTTATAAAACAATTCATGAAAGAGACAAAAGGATTAAGAACGAGTACTTTAAATATGTTTCCTTTGCAGCATAGGGGAGAAAGTGGTAATGGCAGTCAAATAACAATGGTAGTCACTGTTTGAAATTTCAAACAAAAGTATCTAAACAAACGAGTAGCTACTTAAAGGCTCGTTACATGACAGCTCACACTCTCCTGACTGGCCGCTTAATATGTGTTGATTGTTAGAAAGCAAAGCTGCAGAGAGTTTCTGCGCAGATAAGATATTATTAAACGATTGTTCGAATTAACTGGTTGATAGATATTTACAATAAATTTGAAAAAAGAAAGTGAGTTTTAAATTTACCTAAGCCTTAAATAATCGGTTTTGAAAACATTTTTGGTGTTGTTGCTTTAAATACTAGTGCGGGCAACGAGAGTTGAGAGTTATTGCCCGTTGTTATTCTGTGGTATGAACAGTATTAGTTTGTTTATTATTTACTCTTTCAAAGATGCCAAAAAACGTCCTAGATCGATAAATTTTTATTCAGTGGTCTTCAGATCCACTGTCAAAGTCTGGAGGTGTAATCAAACAAGGTCATCCTATGAGATATGGTGCAAAATCAATGACCATACCATGTTCAAGTTTACAAAAGTGGTTGAAGAAAAAAGATTTATCAGAACCATGTTATGGGAGCCACAATGCTAATATTACTCGGTCTCTCTTTGTACTGTGAATAGCAACATTTGCGAAAAGCTTCGAATTGTAATCAAAGCATCCATGGACGCGGCGTCGTATGATACATTAGCAGGAATGGGTGTGTACTCATACTCGTATTAAGTATTAAATATTGTATATACACACAAGACTTCACAATCGACCATACCTCCTCAGTGGAACGAATTGTTTACACGCATGTGTAATTAAGCAAATTGAGCGTAAGCTTGAGCTTTGTGGTTGCACCAGTCACAGAGAAATGGCAATAAAAAATATTAAATTTAAACTTTGATCATGTACTTGTTAAATTGTCTTCATTACTTTAGTTGGCATGCAATTAAGTCAGCATCATTATGCTGTATAAGAAAATTTAGCAAGCAGGAAGATTGTGAAGTATTTCTTCTTTCGCTGACTCAAGGAGTGCACCCAAGCTTAATCTATCAAAGGCACTTAGCACGGGATAAGTGAATTAGGAGAAGTCCAACTGCATACTCAAGGCTTCATTCTGATTTTTCGGGTCCAAAGGCAGTAACGCCCGGGGCCTGCAGTTGAACTAGTAATGGATTGATTTATCAATCTGACTGCAAACTCAAGGCTCCAGCTCGAGTATTAGCGTCCTAAGGCGATTACGCCCGGGGCCTGCAGTTATAGTATCAATTAATGGTTTTTTCAAATATGATATCATATTATATCAAACATTTCCTTTTCTCAAATAACAAAAGTAATTAAATAAGAAATAAATCCCGTGAAATTTTAGCTTCATTGATACTCCAATTTTATTGATACGCAGATATAAGTCTTCATTACCTTGTTCAGTTATAAAGTAATTAGTTTCAAAGAATTCATTATTTAAGTATGGTATTAATATTATACATCTAAATGAACGTGCAATTGTATAATATAACGAAAAACGAAATAAAACTTAAATCCTTAAACAAAAGCATATTTTCGCTGATCTGGTTATCAAGTATGAAGTAGCAGTTAAGTGGTATACAGGGATATCCTTCTCTCCCCGGGAGCCTTGGTGTATATAAAGGATACACATAACAACAAGCTTCCAGTTCATGCCAGCGTACATAGGGTATGCTGGTATTGTAACAACCATGTTTCAGGTATCCTCCTGTGTTTACTGAAAATGCAGGAAAGATTTGGGCAGATGAGGTGAAATATTTGTCCGCAATTTTTTATGGGATCACAGCAATTCAAATAAACAAGTTTGGTAAGCAGACCTTCGCTCATGACAGAAGGGTCTTGTACTCAACTTCTCAGAAATGCAGTCACCAGCAACGGATAAAATTAAGAAATATGTCAAAGAGATGTGCACGTTTATAAGAAAATTCATTGTTTTTCTATTTGCAACGAGCGCCATTTTGTTGCAAACCAACAAAAATTACTCAAATCATAAGCCCATAAAAATATTAATTTTATTGCCCTTATTTGAAAATTTCAAGTAAATGGAAAGTCCGTAAAATACCACAATCATGTGTTATTGTTTTTGTAATTGGAAACATTTTAAATGGCTATAACTTCCGTGTATATCATTCGATTTTCATCAAACTTACAGAGTTTAAGGACCTTTTGTAGAGCTACTTAAATATCAAATTTTGTTGAGTTTAAAAGGACCTACACGATTTTATTGGGGAAAATGTGAAATTCAAATATCATACTATTATTAACGAAATTGTGCGAATTTTGACTTCTAAGCTTTTTGTTGTTGTTGTACTCATAAACTCCTCCACCCCCAATTTTTTCCAGATTTTTCGGATCACAGGTGTCCAATCGCCATGGGGGGGGGGGTCACACATTTTTCATGTATTTCCCCTCCCTGTGCGCCCCTCGAAGCAAATTTTGCCAAACTAAGACCTGTTTTGGAAAGCTTTTATCAAGACCTTTCATTTGATATCCATATCGGCTACCTTTGATGAAAATTTTATGCCACCAATGTTTACGTTCCCTAGAAACACAATGAACCCCCAGATTGAAAAAGTGGACCCAGCCGGAACAATATACCAATTTTTGAATAATAGATGGACTAAAGAAACTTGCTCTTAAAGTTGCTGCAAAATTTTGCCAGTCATACAAAACTTTCATCACAGGAGCTAGTTTTATTAATACTTGATAATTATGCCAGCCACATATCCTTAATGGTCTATGATTTCTGCAAGCGAAACCATAAGCATATGTTGTCACTGCTTCTATACACGTCTCATAGCATGTAATCTTTAGATCTAACATTCATTGAACCGCTTAAAGCTTTGTGCAAAAAGGAATGCGACTTGTTTTTGAGCAATTGTCTACCAGAAAATTTAACAATATATGATCAAGTGGCTATATTACACAGAGCATATTCAGCTGATGCCTCTCCCAGCAAAGGTAAATCAGAATTCCAAGCAGCAAGGATTAACCCTTATAACCCCAATATTTCTCCGAAGAAGTTTTTGTCACAGCTTATGTGCTGTCAAGTAAACACGTCTGCAGCAAAAAATCATGATCCGAGATTACTCTATTGGTGTTCCATCTATATTGAATATCGAAGATGTGATTCCACTATCCAACTTCGGAAAGGCCCGTAAGAAACGGGCCAAAGACGCAATATGGACTACAACGCCCGCTAAAGGTAGTCGTGTTCAAAAATAAAATAGGAAAGCGGCAACAGGATTTAACATTGTACCAGAAACTAAAAGTAAGGAACTTCAGAAAAAGGTTGCAAACAAGGCTGAAACTTGCATGTTCTGACATTTAGATAATTTTTCTTCTGATACTAGTCTTACTAACATATGTGATGTGGGCTTATAAATATGGTGGTAGTGGTATTCGAAAACCCACCCATAAATTCATCTAATACATTTGGCTATAAGAACACATGTCAAAGGAAAAGAGGCAATCAATTATATTAGTTATCCACAAAAGAAAGGTAACAAGCTATAGTGCGAAAGCTATAGAAGCATATTATAACTTTGCATCACGTATAAAATATTTTCGAAAATTTGAGAAACTGAGAGTATCAAGGTGATTTTAGAGCGCGCTGATCGATTATAGATCAATTGCTTACAATCAAGTAGGTAAAGGGTGTTCCAATCAAAACGCACGATGTTAATTGTAAATAAAACAAAAAGTTTCCAGAGAATTATTTGAAAATTTTTTATCATAAAAGAAGAATCGATGATTATTATGCGTAAAACAAAATATTGCCCAAATGCTCGCTACGGCTACGGTGGGATGCTTCTATCCAAATTTTCAATGACCCTGAGACATAATTGAGGTTCAATATAGTTAATGTGCTGAATTATCTCATCCTTTAGCTCTTGAATTGTTCTTGGCTTATTGATATACACTTTTTCTTTTCAATATCCCCAGAGGGAGAAGTCCAACGGCCATTGTTTCGTTGACTGTGTGGCAAGTGGCACCATCCTGTTGAAACCATATATCGTCTAGGTCTATAACCTCAATTTCTGGCCACAAGAAGTCCGTTACCATATCGCAATAGCAAACACCATTTACGGTAACTGCTTGGCCGTCCTCATTTTTGAAGAAGTACGGTCCGACGACGCTGCCCGCCCATAAACCGCATGAAACAGTCATTCTTTGCAGATACATCGGTTTTTCAACAATCACTCGTAGAATTCCATTTGCCCGAATGTGGCAATTCCGCTTGTTAACAAATCCGTTGAGGTGAAGCGGGCCTCGTCGCTGAAGATGATTTTCTTTGTAAAGTCACCATTCAATTCCGTCGGTTCACCCAACCATTCGGCGTGTTACCGACGCTTGAAATGGTGAGTAAGCTTCAGCTCTTGAGTCAGTTGAATCTTGTAGGCGTGTATATTCAAATCTTCATTCAAAATTCGCATAAGTGATGTTCGTGAGATGTTCAATTGTTGCGCACGACAACAAGCTGAGGTTGACGGCTCTTCTGCCACACTATCGCGAACAACAGCAATGTATTCTGCAGAACAAACTGGGCGAACATGCGCAGGTGATTTCACATTTCCTGCAGATACGGTTTGGTAAAATTCACGAAGGATTCTCCCAATTATGGACACATTTGGTCGATTATGCTAACCAAAAAATCACGAAGTGTACGAAATGCATTTTGATTTGAACGCCCATTCGCGTGAAAGGCTTCAACAACCTTAACGCGCTACTCAATTGTGTATTTTCCATGGTTGAATTCATCAAACACTGAAAAAAAGAAATGTCACATTAAGTTGGGCAAAAAACTTGACGTTAAGGTGTGACTCACAATTAACATCGTGCATTATGGTTGGACCATCCTGTGTTTAAAAAATGCTTGGAGTTCAAGATAGTCGTAAACCAAGTATGAAGCAATCATATTGATCGTTATTCAGTATACCAAATAATGTTTTGCTTTGGTATCCCAATTAAATTAGTCGGTTTTACCAAAATGACAATTACATCGATAACCTCGCAAGTCCACATCAATAATCAACTCACCGATGCCTTTGACACAAATATTGGACTAAGGCTGCAAAATGGGCTGGCCCTACAACCATTCAATTTTTCTCTGGAAGATCTCATCACAAAGCTACCTGTCGATGCAAGTGGTATGCTATTCTACACGTACACCCAAGTGGTAGCTTATGCGGATGACACCAACGTTTTGTCATTGTAGTTAACAACTGGCTAAGAACTATTCCTGAAACTGGACAGCGGAGCAAAACTAGCAGGGCTGCATATCAATGAGAATAAACCAAAACCCATGACGCAGTCAAGAAAAAATACCTCAAACGCCCAACATTCGACTTTTCGAAAAACTTTTGGATAAGTAGATAGACGCACAAGTACAAACTTTTTACCATTTTGTTTCTAGCAATAAATTAACAGTAGTTTAAACTATGTTCATTGTCTTCATTCCGGGAGGAGAGGGACTCTTGTGTAGTGAACTGAAGAATTGTTAATTGTACATTTTATTTTATATAAAACATTATGTACTATTGAACATATATATATATATATATATATATATATATATATATATATATATATATATATATATATATATATATATATATATATATATTGTTACATGTACAAATAATTACATGTACAAATAATTCTGCGAGCTACTGTCGCAATTGTTTTCATCATCATTAAGAACGTCAACGAATGAATTTACTCGAACCCACGAGAATCCAACAAGCATGATCAACATCTGCAAGTGACGTCACTCCATTCATGAACTTGCTCGAACCTACCAGGTACCTCTCGGTAGAACATTCGCCAATGTGCGAGAAATGGGTGAATAGGTAGAGACCCTATATAAAGGCGAGCTGAATGAATGGGGAGAATCATTCATTTGACCGCGATAAGAACTGCGATTGTGTGTGGGAAGTGTGTTTCGTAATAGCGAAGTAATTTAGAAGACAATTGCGATAGTAAATTTATGGACAAGTGTTAGATTTTTTTTAATAGTGACAATTAAAATTAGTGAAAGTGTTAACTGATTATTGTGCATTTTATTTAATTAAATAAACACTTTTAACTTAAATTAAAAGACATTGCGTTTTCACTTTCCCGGAACATTAAAATTATTGGCCGCGAACCAATAACACGCGACAATGGTGTCAGAAGTGAGAAAGAAAATTTTGGAAGTGAAAACGATTAAACATTTTTAAAGTGCACAATTGTGAAAGTTAACGTGGAAAAATAGCCGAAACAATAAAAATGCCAGGAAATTTAAATCTAAAAATTAATCAATTGAGCATATCGGAGCTCAAAGAGGAGTTGGAACAACGAAATCTGGCTACACAAGGTACAAAGGCCATACTGATTGCACGCTTGCGTGATGCGATCGAGTCGGAAGGTGCGTATCTAGATTCGGGTGAGCCTACAGATGCAGAAAAAGGCACAGAAGGTGGTGAAGCTGAAACAGCAAACCCAAAGAAACCAGAAAATACGCTGATGCAAATGTTGACGCTGATGCAGCAAGAGCAGCGACAAAAGTCATCCAATTTAACGACGAAGCTAGATGAACAATCAGCGAAGTTAAATGAACAATCTGCGAAGTTAAATGAACAATCGGCGAAGATGGACCAACAAGCGATCGTAATCAAGGAAGTGCAAAAACAGTCAACCGAAATAAAAGTGGAGGTCGGTAGCCTGAACAATCAAATTAAATGCGTCGAGGAAAAGGTTTACCAGGTCGAGGAGAAGGTCAGCCAAGTTGAGGAGAAAATCAACTATGAGATCAGCCAGGTTGAAGAGAGAATGAACCATGAGATGGAAAAAGTGAAAAAAGAATTGGAAGCAGCGAAGGCAATAGTAACCACCTCACCAGCCCCGCTTATAACCGCAGCGCAAAGCACATCCAGAAATGTGCAAGCACCAATATTCGATGGGCAAACGTTCTAGAGTATTTACAAAATCCAGTTTGAAGCAGCCGCAAGGGCAAATCACTGGAATGAGCAGGAACGAGCAACTGCGTTAATTCTGGCTTTAAGAGGCCCAGCTGCCGAGCTTTTGCAGACTATCCCCGTTGAGCTGCATTCAAACCCGGCTGCTATAATGAATGCGCTGGACATGCGTTATGGAGACGATCATCTGAAGCAGATTTACCGGGCGCAGCTACGGCATCGGATGCAGAAGTCTGGCGAAACCTTGCAGCAGCTAGCACAAGGCATTGAGCGATTGGCACTTTTGGCTTACCCAGCGTACGACCCAGAACATCGAGATGACGTAGCAACAGAAGCATTCATCAGCGCCTTAAAGGACAAGGAATTGCAACAAGCCGTGCGGTTAGCTCAAAAGCAAACAGTCAAGGAAGCATTGGCTTATAGTTTAAATTTTGAGGCAGCCAAAAATGTGACCCGCACCACTGTCTGGGTTCGCGAGGTAGTGACAGATAAATCCAGGTGTGAGCGCGTGGGAAATGAGCGAGAGCTGCAGGTGAATGGTGCGCCTAGATGCTGGAATTGCGGGGAAAAAGGGCACCTGCAAAGAGACTGCAAGAAGGGGAGAAGACCGAGCTATTGTCCAGGGTGGTGGTGATCCAGACCGTGTCAGGAGCCTAGAATGGAGGCCCATCAAACTGCAAGGGCCAACTTCGTGGGGCGAACGTTGGCCACGAGTATCGACATCCCCAGCACCGTGCCAAGGCAACATCGTGGAGAAGCAGACAGATGCCTTCCTGGTCAAGTTGATGAAGAACAATGCACCCTAACAAACGACATTGGTGCAACCCGAGCGACGATCCGACCAGACCTAGTGAGGCCCCAACTGCTCCACAAGGGCAGAGTTCATGGAATTGCTGACGCCCTATCTCGTCATCCATGTCCAGCTAACTGCAAGCATTGCCGGCGGATTGAGGGAAAGGAGCCGCCCGTTGATCTGCGAGTGATAACGGCCGAATTCGATGAAGGTTGGTCATCGGAGGAGATTCGAAATGCCCAGTTAGCCGATGAAGATATCGGACCATTGCTCGTATGGAAGGAAACGACTGGGCGACCGGAGTGCAAGGACGTTTCGATGCATGGCGCAACCCTGAAAAGCTATTGGGCACAATGGAACTCCCTACAGGTGGAGGGTGGCGTACTAAAGCGGAAATGGGAAACGGCGGATGGCAGCTTCTATAGGATGCAAACTTTACTACCCAAAAGCCGAATCCACGATGTGGTTAAGGAAATGCATGAAGGATCCTCGGGAGGCCATCTTGGTGTTAACAAAACCTTAGCGAAATTGCGGGAAAGATTCTACTGGCTCCACGCTCGAGAAGACGTAGAGGACTGGTGTCGCAGATGCACAATTTGCGCTTCCGTCAAAGGCCCAAAGCGACGACTGAGAAGACAAATGCAAACCTATAACGTAGGCGTGCCATTCGAAAGGATTGCTGTTGACATCGCTGGACCCTTTCCTGAATCTGAATGGGGAAATCGATACACGCTCGTTGTAGCTGATTATTACAGCAAGTGGCCCGAGGCCTACCCCATTCCCAACCAGGAAGCAACTTCCGTAGCCGAACAGCTAGTGTTAAATTGGGTCAGCGGGTACGACGTGCCTTGTGAACTACATTCGGATCAAGGCCGAAACTTTGAGTCACTAGTTTTTAGCGAAATGTGCGAGCAGCTGGGAATACGGAAAACGAGGACAACACCACTGCATCCCCAATCCGATGGAATGGTCGAACGTTTCAACGGCACGCTCAATAAACACCTTGCCAAAATGGTTGACGAGAACAAAAGGGACTGGAACCGACATATCCCACAATTTTTAATGCCGTATAGAGCCGCTGAACATGCATCGACGGGCCAAGCCCCAGCCAAAGTCATTTTTGGAAAGACTATTCGTTTGCCAGCCGATATAAAGTTCGGAACACCCCCTGAGAAACCCGAAATGATCTCGGAGTACGCAAGTGATCTAAGACAACGGTTGAACCAGATACATCGGACAGTGCAAAAACACCTCGAATCGGCTACTGACCGCATGAAGACCAGGTATGATCTAAAGGCTAATTCTACTGGCTTCCAGCAAGATGACTTGGTGTGGCTTTATAACCCGCAACGGCGAAAGGGTAGGTCTCCAAAGTTGCAACATAATTGGGAGGGACCATACCGAGTCACAAAGCGAATCAACGACGTCGTATACCGAATACAGGAACATCGTAAGCCGAGAGCTAAAATGAAAATCGTGCATCTGGACCGTCTTGCCCCATATTACACCCAGGGAGAATTGACTACAAATAGCGACACATCTTTTCGGGGCGAAAAGAACTGAGGTGGAGGCAGTGTTACATGTACAAATAATTACATGTACAAATAATTCTGCGAGCTACTGTTGCAATTGTTTTCATCATCATTAAGAACGTCAACGAATGAATTTACTCGAACCCACGAGAATCCAACAAGCATGATCAACATCTGCAAGTGACGTCACTCCATTCATGAACTTGCTCGAACCTACCAGGTACCTCTCGGTAGAACATTCGCCAATGTGCGAGAAATGGGTGAATAGGTAGAGACCCTATATAAAGGCGAGCTGAATGAATGGGGAGAATCATTCATTTGACCGCGATAAGAACTGCGATTGTGTGTGGGAAGTGTGTTTCGTAATAGCGAAGTAATTTAGAAGACAATTGCGATAATAAATTTATGGACAAGTGTTAGATTTTTTTTAATAGTGACAATTAAAATTAGTGAAAGTGTTAACTGATTATTGTGCATTTTATTTAATTAAATAAACACTTTTAACTTAAATTAAAAGACATTGCGTTTTCACTTTCCCGGAACATTAAAATTATTGGCCGCGAACCAATAACACGCGACAGTATATATATATATATATATATATATATATATATATATATATATATATATATATATATATGTATATATATATGTATATATTTATATATATATATATATATATATATATATATATATATATATAAATATATATATATATATATATATATATATATATATATATATACATATATATATATATATATATATATATATATATATATATATATATATATATATATATATATATATATCTATATATATATATATATATATATATATATATATATCTATATATATCTATATATATATATATATATATATCTATATATATATATATATATATATATATATATATATATATATATATATATATATAAATATGTTTTTATATTTATGTACATATATATATATATATATATATATATATATATATATATATATATATATATATATACATATGTATATATATATATAAATATATATATATATATATATATATATATATATATATATATATATATATATATATATATTGTCGCGTGTTATGGATCGCGGCCAATAATTTTAATGTTCCGGTAAAGTGAAAACGCAATGTCTTTTAAATTAAGTTAAAAGAGTTTATTTACTAAAAATACACAATTATTAATTTCACTATTTTACAATTTATCTATCAATTCTCACTTCAACTGTCTCCAGTAACAATCAAACAATCACTTCGCAATCCTTTCCCTTATCAATCAATATCGCTTTTCAATTCGCACTCCACACTATCCCAGCTTTTAGTATCGTGGTTGTGATGAATACCCCATTCATTCAGCTCGGCTTTATATAGGGTCTCTAGTCATTCAATTCATTTCTCGTACATTGGTGAATTACCTGGAATATTCGAGCAGCTTAATTATATATATATATATATATATATATATATATATATATATATATATATATATATATATATATATATATATATATATATATATAACACATCGTTCAATAAGTCCCGAGATTAACCCAGAGATGGTGCGAGTAGTACCAAACTGGCCATGTTTCCATAGAGTGTGAACCTTTACATGAAAGATGTACAAATCTGACGTCGATCGGATCACAGACAACAGAGTTATAGAGGTAAGAGTAAAGTCACCTTGTAATTTGTTTGAGAAATGGAAAAAAGCTAGTTTCGCGTGTTGATAAAACATTGTTTTTTAATCGGGAAAAACTCCGTAGAAGCCCAAAAACGGCTTAAAAATCATTACCCAAACTCTTTTCCATCAAAACCAACGATTTGTCGTTGGTATGCTGAGTTTAAACGTGGTCGTGCGGACACAAACGATGCGGAAAGTTCGGGTAGGCCATTGGAAACCGTTACACAGGAAATTGTGAGTGTAGTGTTAACAATCGTAATAAAAAATCGCAAAGTGAAGGTCCGTGAGATTACAGAAATGACAAAGATATCATTTGGAAGCGTATTTACAATCCTTTATGAAAAACTGAACATGAAAAAGTTTTTTTTCAAGTGGGTGCCGCGATTGCTTTCAGTGGAACAAAACAGCGACGAGACGACAATGGCAAAATTGAACGAATTGAGCTTTGATTTGCTTCCCCACCCCTGTATTTGCCAGATTTAGCCCCCAGCGACTACTGGCTCTGCTGATTTAAAAAAAAAAATGCTCCTGGGAAAAAAATTTGGCGCAAATGAGGAGGTCATTGCCGAAACTGAGGCCTATTTTGAAGCAAAGGATAAATCCTTCTATAAACATGGTAAAGAAATATTGGAGAGGCGTTAGAAAGATTACATCATCCTAAAAGGAGGTTATATTGATGAATACAAATGATTGTTGTAAAAAAATGTTGTTTTCGTTGTAAGTCTCGGACTTATTAACGATGTGCTATATATGTATGATATATAGATATGTATATTGTCGCGTGTTTTTCGGTTCGCGGCCAATAATTTTAATGTTCCGGGAAAGTGAAAACGCAATGTCTTTTAATTTAAGTTAAAAGAATTTATTTAATTACGGAAATGCACAATAAACAATTAAACACTTCCACTAATTTTAATTTTCACTATGAAAATTATCTAACACTTGTCCATAAATTTCTTATCGCAATTGTCTTCTAAATCACTTCACTATTACGAAACACACTATCGCAGTTCTTATCACGGTCGAATGAATGATGATCCCCCCCATTCATTCAGCTCGCCTTTGTATAGGGTCTCTACCTATTCACCCATTTCTCGTTTATTGGCGAATGTTCTACCGAGAGGTACCTGGTAGATTCGAGCAAATTAATGAATGGAGTGACGTCACTTGCAGATGTTGACCATGCTTGTTGGGTTCTCGTGGTTTCGAGTGAATTCGTGTTCTTCATTGTTGTGAAAACAATTGCGACAGTAGCTCGCAGAATTATTTGTACATGTAACACTGCCCCCACCTCAGTTCTTTTCGCCCCGAAAAGATGTGTCGCCAATTGTAGTCAATTCTCCCTGGATGTAATATGGAGCAAGACGGTCTAGATGCACGATTTTCATTTTGGCTCTTGGTTTACGGTGTTCCTGTATGCGATATATGACGTCGTTGATTCGCTTTGTGACTCGGTATGGTCCC
Source organism: Odontomyia ornata (assembly GCA_963969285.1). Lineage (NCBI taxonomy): Eukaryota > Metazoa > Arthropoda > Insecta > Diptera > Stratiomyidae > Odontomyia > Odontomyia ornata. Next base: position 43,562,504 of record OZ017743.1, read on the forward strand.
TCCCAGCTATGTTGCAACTTTGGAGACCTACCCTTTCGCCGTTGCGGGTTATATAGCCACACCAAGTCATCTTGCTGGAAGCCAGTAGAATTAGCCTTTAGATCATACCTGGTCTTCATGCGGTCAGTAGCCGATTCGAGGTGTTTTCGCACTGTCCGATGTATCTGGTTCAACCATTGTCTTAGATCACTTGCGTACTCCGAGATCGTTTGGGGTTTCTCGGGGGTGTTCCAAACTTTATATCAGCTGGCAGACGAATAGTCTTTCCAAAAATGACTTTGGCTGGGGCTTGGCCCGTCGATGCATGTTCGGCAGCTCTGTACGCCATCAAAAATAGTGGGATATGTCGGTCCCAGTCCCTTTGGTTCTCGGCAACCATCTTGGCAAGGTGTTTATTGAGCGTGCCGTTGAAACGTACGACCATTCCATCGGATTGGGGATGCAGCGGTGTTGTCCTCGTTTTCCGTATTCCGAGCAGCTCGCACATTTTGCCAAAAACTAGTGACTCAAAGTTTCGGCCTTGATCCAAATGTACTTCGCAAGGCACACCGTACCTACTGACCCAATTCGACACTAGCTGTTCGGCTACAGTAGTTGCTTCCTGGTTGGGAATGGGGTAGACCTCGGGCCACTTGCTGAAATAATCAGCTACAACGAGCGTGTATCGATTTCCCCATTCAGATTCAGGAAAGGGTCCAGCGATGTCAACAGCAATCCTTTCAAACGGTACCTCCACGTTATAGGTTTGCATTTGTCCTCTCAGTCGTCGTCTTGGACCTTTGACGGAAGCGCAAATTGTGCATCTGCGACACCAGTCCTCTACGTCTTCTCAAGCGTGGAGCCAGTAGAACCGTTCCCGCGATTTCGCTAAGGTCTTGTTAACACCAAGGTGGCCTCCCGAGGATCCTTCATGCATTTCCTTTACCACATCGTGGATTCGGCTTTTGGGTAGTATAGTTTGCATCCTATAGAAGCTGCCATCCGCCGTTTCCCATTTCCGCTTGAGTACGCCACCCTCCACCTGAAGGGAGTTCCATTGTGCCCAATAGCTTTTCAGGGTTGCGCCATGCGTTGAAACGTCCTTCCACTCAGGTCGCCCAGTCGTCTCCTTCCATACGAGCAATGGTCCGATGTCTTCATCGGCTAGCTGGGCATTTCGAATCTCCTCCGATGACCAACCTTCATCGAATTCGGCCGTTATCAGTCGCAAATCAACGGGCGGTTCCTTTTCCACAATCCGTCGGCAATACTTGCAGTTAGCTGGACATGGGCGACGAGATAGGGCGTCAGCATTTCCATGAGCTCCGCCCTTTCGATGAACAATTTCGTAGTCGTATGACTGCAATCTTTCGATCCATCTCGCAACTTGTCCCTCGGGGTTTTTGAAGTTAAGAAGCCATCTCAGCGATGCATGGTCCATTCGAAGAACAAATTTCTGGCCATATAGGTATTTGTGGAACTGCTTGGTGGCCTCTATTATAGCCAATAGCTCCTTCCTGGTCACACAGTAGTTCCTCTTACTTTTTGAAAGAACTCGACTGTAATACGAGAGGACTCTTTCTTCGCCATCGATCTGCTGGAAGAGTACAGCTCCAATACCGCCGTTGCTTGCATCAGTGTCAACTACAAACATTTTTCCGGGTTTCGGATACGCCAGCACGGGTGATTCACACAGCTTTTCCTTCAGGGTCTCAAAGGCTGTCTGGCATTGTTCGTTCCAGACATACGGACGATTTTTTTCGGTTAGCTGATGGAGACACTTAGCTTTTTTGGCAAAGTCTTTGACGAATCTTCGATAGTAGGTTGCCAGACCCAGGAAACTTCGTAGTTGGCGCTTGTTGTTTGGTGTTGGCCAGCTTTTCACGGCTTCAATCTTCTCGGGGTCTGTTTTGACCCCTTCTGCTGATACGACGTGTCCCAGGTATTTTACTTCAGCTGCGAAAAGGGTACACTTATTGGGACTAAGTTTCAAATTTGCCAGTCGCAGCCTGGAGAAAACCTCTTCTAAGTTCCGCACATGCTCTTCGAACGTTCTCCCGATGACAATGATGTCATCTAGGTACACCAAGCAGGTTTTCCAGGTTAGACCACGTAGCACGTATTCCATCAAGCGTTCGAAAGTGGCTGGAGCATTGCAAAGCCCAAACGGCATCACCACAAATTGCCACAATCCGGTCCCAACTGAAAATGCGGTCTTCTCTCGGTCCTTCTTGTCGATTTCTACCTGCCAGTAGCCACTCTGAGATCGAGTGTAGAAAACCATTTTGCGTCGGCTAAAGTGTCCATGATGTCATCGATGCGTGGGAGCGGGTAACTATCTTTCTTAGTGACGTCGTTCAGCTGCCTATAGTCGACACAAAAACGAGGGCTACCATTCTTTTTCTTTACTAGAACTACAGGCGCGGCCCATGGACTGACAGAAGGTTCAATAACGCCTTGTTTTTCCATGTCCGAGATCAGCGCGCTCACTTCTCCTTGTTTGGCTATAGGGAGGCGTCTGGGTGCTTGTCGAATCGGCTTGGCTCCTTGTGTATCTATGACGTGAGTTACCAGACTCGTTCGGCCTTGGTCATCCGGGCTTGTTGAGAAGATGTCACTGTACTTGGTGACCAGATCAGAGGCTCGTTTGAATAGCTGCACTGGCAATTTGACCTGCTTCAATATTGCAGACGTTGATTCCCGGGCTTTGTCTGTGTCTTGCCTCCTTTTGCAATGATGGTCGTGAGTAGCTTCCAAAGAGGTGATGGTGGAAACAGGCTGGCAGCTGCCGATGACTTCTCCCGCTTTAATGCTCGTGGTTGAATCTGCGGTGTTAAGGACTCTAACCGGCACATATCCGTTCCTTAAAGATCTTACAAGGCTTCGTCCTACAATCAAACTGCGCAATGCGGACGTCTTCGTTGGCTCTATCCGATAAGATCGGTGGTCTCCAGAATCACCATCAAGCTTGGCCCATACAATGCTTTTGGAAGAATTCGGTACATCAGTGTCAGTGCATACCACTACATTCATCTTGGGAATTTGGACGCTGGGATCCTCCATCAGTACTTCGACATTCTGCCATTTCAATACCACGTTTGCCCAAATCCAACGTGATTCCATGTGGTCGCAGAAAATCCATTCCGAGAATGCAGTCATCCATAATATTCGCAACCAGAAAATTGTGTCGGAACACAAGGTCTCCCAACTGTATCTGGAGGTTGACCTCACCATGAACAGGTGCAGTTTCTCCCGTAGCTGTCCGTAGTGAGAAAATTCTGCCCTTGTGAAGTTGTTGCTGTCTAACTAGGTCTTGTCGGATAATCGATCGGGTTGCACCAGTGTCGATTGTTATGGTGCAGTTTTCTCCGTTAACTTGACCCGGAAGGCATAAGTCCGCTTCTCCACGATGTAGTCTTGACACGGTGATGGTGGTGCTGGGGACGTCTATCCTCCTAGCCAACCTCTGTCCCACGAAGTTGGCTCTTACATGTTTCCCGACCCCTCTGTTTGAAGGGCTTCCATTCTGGGCTCCTGACTCGGTCTGGATCTCCTTCTAGCTGCACACCCTGGACAATAGCTCGGTTTTCTTCGCTTCTTGCAGTCTCTTTGTAGGTGCCCCTTCTCTCCGCAATTCCAGCATCTAGGCGCACTATTTACATGCGGGTCTCGCTCAATTCCGACGCGCTCACACCTGCACTCGTCTGTCACTACCTCACGAACCCGGGCAGTGGTACGAGTCACGTTTTTTGCTGCCTCAAAGTTCAGACTGTAAGCCAATGCGTCCTTAACCGTTTGCTTTTGAGCTAAACGCACGGCTTGTTGTAATTTCGGGTCTTTTAGTGCGCTGATGAATGCTTCTGTTGCTGCATCATCTCGATGTTCTGGGTCGTAGGCTGGGTAAGCCAAAAGTGCTAGTCGCTCAATGTCTTGGGCTAGCTGCTGTAGGGTTTCACCAGACTTCTGCATCCGATGCCTTAGCTGTGACCGATAAATCTGCTTTAGATGATCGTCTCTATAACGCATGTCGAGCGCATTCATTATAGCATTCGGGTTTGAGTGCAATTCATCGGGGATCGTCTGCAAAAGCTCGACAGCTGGGCCTCTTAGAGCAAGAATTAATGCAGTTGCTCGTTCTTGCTCATTCCAGTGATTTGCCCTTGCGGCAGCTTTAAACTGGGTCTTGTAAATACTCCAGACCGTTTGCCCATCGAATATTGGTGCTTGCACATTTCTGGATGTGCTTTGCGCTGCGGTTATAAGCGGGGCTGGTGAAATAGTTACTACTGCCTTCGCTGCTTCCAATTCTTTTTTCACTTTTTCCATCTCCTGGTTCATTCTCTCTTCGACCTGGCTGACCTTTTCCTCGACCTGGTAAACCTTTTCCTCGACGCCTTTAATTTGTTTGTTCAGGCTGCCGAGCTCCGCTTTTATTTCGGTGGACTGTTTTTGAAAATCTGCCTTAATTTCGATCGCTTGTTGGTCTAGCTTCGCTGATTGTTCATTTAACTTCGCTGATTGTTCATTTAACTTCGCTGATTGTTCATCAAGCTTCGTAGTTAAATTGGATGACTGTTCACTTAGCTTCGCAGTTAAACTGGATGACTGTTCATCTAGCTTCGCAGTCAGACTGGATGACATCAGCATTAACATTTGCATCAGCGCATTTTCTGGCTCCTTTGATTTGGGTGTTTCTACTTCTCCACCTTCTGCGCCTTTTTCCGCATCTGAGAGCTTACCCGAATCCAGATTCACGCCTTCCGACTCGATCGCGTCACGCAAGCGTGCAATCAGTATGGCCTTTGTACCTTGTGTGGCCAGATTCCGCTGTTCCAACTCCTCCTTGAGCCCCGATATGGTCAATTCATTAATTTTTAAGTTTAAGCTTCGTGGCATTTTTAATGTTTCTTTAAATTTTACTATTGTGCACTATAAAAATGTTCAAATTTTCAATTTCAAAATTTTTCCTTTGCACTTCTTGACACCACTGTCGCGTGTTTTTCGGTTCGCGGCCAATAATTTTAATGTTCCGGGAAAGTGAAAACGCAATGTCTTTTAATTTAAGTTAAAAGAATTTATTTAATTACGGAAATGCACAATAAACAATTTAACACTTTCACTAATTTTAATTTTCACTATGAAAATTATCTAACACTTGTCCATAAATTTCTTATCGCGATTGTCTTCTAAATCACTTCACTATTACGAAACACACTATCGCAGTTCTTATCACGGTCGAATGAATGATGATCCCCCCCATTCATTCAGCTCGCCTTTATATAGGGTCTCTACCTATTCACCTATTTCTCGTTTATTGGCGAATGTTCTACCGAGAGGTACCTGGTAGATTCGAGCAAATTAATGAATGGAGTGACGTCACTTGCAGATGTTGATCATGCTTGTTGGGTTCTCGTGGTTTCGAGTGAATTCGTGTTCTTCATTGTTGTGAAAACAATTGCGACAGTAGCTCGCAGAATTATTTGTACATGTAACAATATATTGTCGCGAGTTATGGTTCGCGGCCAATAATTTAATTTTCCGGGAAAGTGAAAACGCAATGTCTTTTAAATTAAATTAAAAGAGTTTATTTAATTCGTCAAAAATGCACAATCACTTCACTAATTGTCGCGTGTTATGGATCGCGGCCAATAATTTTAATGTTCCGGTAAAGTGAAAACGCAATGTCTTTTAAATTAAGTTAAAAGAGTTTATTTACTAAAAATACACAATTATTAATTTCACTTTTTTACAATTTATCTATCAATTCTCACTTCAACTGTCTCCAGTAACAATCAAACAATCACTTCGCAATCCTTTCCCTTATCAATCAATATCGCTTTTCAATTCGCACTCCACACTATCCCAGTTTTTAGTATCGTGGTTGTGATGAATACCCCATTCATTCAGCTCGGCTTTATAAAGAGTCTCTAGTCATTCAATTCATTTCTCGTACATTGGTGAATTACCTGGAATATTCGAGCAGCTTAATGAATGGGGCAGTGACTCACTTTCAGATGTTGATCATGCTTGGTGGGTTTTCCAGTACATTAGCTTGTTGATCATTATGTTCTTAATGGTTGTAAAAACAAATACGACAGTAGCTCGCAAAATTATTCGTGCATGTAACTATATATATATATATATATATATATATATATATATATATATATATATATATATATATATATATATATATATATATAGATATATATATATATATATATATATATATATATATATATGTATATATATATATATATATATATATATATATATAGATATGTGTATATATATATATATATATATATATATATATATATATATATATATATATATATATATATATATATATATATATATATAACACATCGTTCAATAAGTCCCGAGATTAACCCAGAGATGGTGCGAGAAGTACCAAACTGGCCATGTTTCCATAGAGTGTGAACCTTTACATGAAAGATGTACAAATCTCACGTCGATCGGATCACAGACAACAGAGTTATAGAGGTTAGAGTAAAGTCACCTTGTAATTTGTTTGAGAAATGGAAAAAAGCTAGTTTCGCGTGTTGATAAAACATTGTTTTTTAATGGGGAACAACTCCGTAGAAGCCCAGAAACGGCTTGAAAATCATTACCCAAACTCTTTTCCATCAAAACCAACGATTTGTCATTGGTATGCTGAGTTTAAACGTGGTCGTGCGGACACAAACGATGCGGAAAGTTCGGGTAGGCCATTGGAAACCGTTACACAGGAAATTGTGAGTGTAGTGTTAACAATCGTAATAGAAAATCGCAAAGTGAAGGTCCGTGAGATTACAGAAATGACATAGATATCATTTGGAAGCGTATTTACAATCCTTTATGAAAAACTGAACATGAAAAAGTTTTTTTTCAAGTGGGTGCCGCGATTGCTTTCAGTGGAACAAAACAGCAACGAGTCGACAATGGCAAAATTGAACGAATTGGGCTTTGATTTGCTTCCCCACCCCTGTATTTGCCAGATTTAGCCCCCAGCGACTACTGGCTCTGCTGATTTCAAAAAAAATGCTCCTGGGAAAAAATTTGGCGCGAATGAGGAGGTCATTGCCGAAACTGAGGCCTATTTTGAAGCAAAGGATAAATTCTTCTATAAACATGGTAAAGAAATATTGGAGAGGCGTTAGAAAGATTACATCATCCTAAAAGGAGGTTATATTGATGAATACAAATGATTGTTGTAAAAAAATGTTGTTTTCGTTGTAAGTCTAGGACTTATCAACGATGTGCTATATATGTATGATATATAGATATGTATATATTGTCGCGAGTTATGGTTCGCGGCCAATAATTTAATGTTCCGGAAAGTGAAAACGCAATGTCCTTTAAATTAAATTAAAAGAGTTTATTTAATTCGTCAAAAATGCACAATCACTTCACTAACAATTTCACAACTTTAATTTTCACTATAAAAGTTCTACCTTCCACTTGCCCATAAATTTCTATCGCAATTGTCTACTAAAATCACTTCACACTCAAACAATCAATATCGCCTGTACTTCGCGTATCGTAGTTTTCTATCGCGGTTGTAATGAATGATCCCCCCATTCATTCAGCTTGCCTTTATATAGGGTCTCTAATCATTCAACTCAGTTCTCGTACATTGGCGAATTCGCGGGAACATTCGAGCGAGCGCAAATGAATGGAGCAGTGACTCACTTTCAGATGTTTATGCTTGGTGGGTTCCCGTGATTTCGAGTAAATTGTTGATGTTCTTAATTGTTGTGGAAACAAATTCGACAGTAGCTCGCAGAATTATTTGTACATGTAACACTGCCCCCGCCTCAGTTCTTTTCGCCCCGAAAAGATGTGTCGCCATTTGTAGTCTATTCTCCCTGGATGTAATATGGGGCGAGACGGTCCAGGTGCACGGTTTTCATTTTGGCTCTTGGCTTACGATGTTCCTGTATTCGAAATACGACGTCGTTGATTCGGTTTGCAACTCGGTATGGTCCCTCCCAATTATGTTGCAACTTTGGAGACCTTCCCTTTCGCCGTTGCGGGTTATATAGCCATACCAAGTCATCTTGCTGGAAGCCAGTAGAATTAGCCTTTAGATCATACCTGGTCTTCATGCGGTCAGTAGCCGATTCGAGGTGATTTCGCACTGTCCGATGTATCTGGTTCAACCGTTGTCTTAGATCACTTGCGTACTCCGAGATCATTTCGGGTTTCTCAGGGGGTGTTCCGAAATTTATGTCGGCTGGCAGACGAATAGTCTTTCCAAAAATGACTTTGGCTGGGGCTTGGCCCGTCGATGCATGTTCGGCAGCTCTGTACGCCATCAAAAATAGTGGGATGTGTCGGTCCCAGTCCCTTTGGTTCTCGGCAACCATCTTGGCCAGATGTTTGTTGAGCATGCCGTTGAACCGTTCGACCATTCTATCGGATTGGGGATGCAGCGGTGTTGTTCTCGTTTTCCATATTCCCAGTAAATCACACATTTCACCAAAAACTAGTGACTCAATGTTTCGGCCTTGATCTGAATGTAATTCGCAATGTACGCCGTACCTACTGACCCAATTTAACACTAGCTGTTCGGCTACGGTAGTTGCTTCCTGGTTGGGAATGGGGTAGACCTCGGGCCACTTGCTGAAATAATCGGCTACAACCAGCGTATATCGATTTCCAAAATCGGATTCAGGAAAGGATTCTGCGATGTCAACAGCAATCTTTTCGAATGGCACGCCTACGTTATAGGTTTGCATTTGTCCTCTCAGTCGTCGCTTTGGACCTTTGACGGAAGCGCAAATTGTGCATCTGCGTCACCAGTCCTCTACGTCTGCTCGAGCGTGGAGCCAGTAGAACTTTTCCCGCAATTTTGCTAAGGTCTTGTTAACACCAAGGTGGCCTCCCGAGGATCCTTCATGCATTTCCTTAACCACATCGTGGATTCGGCTTTTGGGTAGTATAGTTTGCATCCTATAGGAGCTACCATCCGCCGTTTCCCATTTCCGGTTGAGTACGCCACCCTCCACCTGAAGGGAGTTCCATTGTGCTCAATAGCTTTTCAGGGTTGCGCCATGCATCGAAACGTCCTTCCACTCCGGTCGCCCAGTTGTCTCCTTCCATACGAGCAATGGTCCGATGTCTTCATCGGCTAACTGGGCATTTCGAATCTCCTCCGCTGACCAACCTTCATCGAATCCGGCCGTTATCACTCGCAGATCAACGGGCGGCTCCTTTCCCTCAATCCGCCGGCAATGCTTGCAGTTAGCTGGACATGGATGACGAGATAGGGCGTCAGCATTTCCATGAACTCTGCCCTTGTGAAGTAGTTGGGGCCTCACTAGGTCTGGTCGGATTGTCGATCGGGTTGCACTAGTGTCGTTTGTTATGGTGCAATGTTCTTCATAAACTTGAACAGGAAGGCATCTGTCTGCTTCTCCACGATGTTGCCTTGGCACGGTGATGGGGGTACTGGGGATGTTGATCCTCCTAGCCAACGTTTGCCCCACGAGGTTGGCCTTTGCAGTTTGATGGGCCTCCATTCTAGGCTCCTGACACGGTCTGGATCTCCACCATCCTGGACAATAGCTCCGTTTTTTCCGCTTCTTGCAGTCTCTTTGCAGGTGCCCCTTCTCACCGCAATCCCAGCATCAAGGCGCTCCATTTGACTGCGGCTCTCGCTCATTTTCCACGCGCTCACACCTGCATTCGTCTGCCACTACCTCACGGACCCGGGCAGTGGTACGAGTCACATTTTGTGTTGCCTCGAAGTTAAGACTATAAATCAATGCGTCCTTAACCGTTTGCTTTTGAGCTAACCGCACGGCTTGTTGCAATTCCTTGTCCTTTCAGGCACTGATGAGTGCTTCTGTTGCTGCGTCATCTCGATGTTCTGGGTCGTACGCTGGGTAAGCCAAAAGTGCCAGTCGCTCAATATCTTGTGCTAGCTGCTGCAAGGTTTCGCCAGACTTCTGCATCCGATGCCGTAGCTGTGCCCGGTAAATCTGCTTCAGATGATCGTCTTCATAACGCATGTTGAGCGCATTCATTATAGCAGCCGGGTTTGAATGCAGCTCAACGGGGATAGTCTGCAAAAGCTCGGCAGCTGGGCCTCTTAGAGCAAGAATTAATGCAGTTGCTCGTTCCTGCTCATTCCAGTGATTTGCCCTTGCGGCTGCTTCAAACTGGATTTTGTAAATACTCTAGAACGTTTGCCCATCGAATATTGGTGCTTGCACATTTCTGGATGTGCTTTGTGCTGCGGTTATAAGCGGGGCTGGTGAAGCTGTTACTACTGCCATCGCTGCTTCCAATTCTTTTTTCACTGTTTCCATCTCGTGGTCCATTCTCTCTTCGACCTGGCTGACCTTTTCCTCGACCTGGCTGACCTTTTCCTCGACCTGGTAAACCTTTTCCTCGACGCCTTTAATTTGTTTGTTAAGACTACCGAGCTCCGCTTTTATTTTGGTGGACTGTTTTTGAAAATCTGCCTTGATTTCGATCGCTTGTTGATCCAGCTTCGCTGATTGTTCATTAAGCTTCGCAGATTGTTCATTAAGCTTTGCTGATTGTTCATTAAGCTTCGCAGTCAGACTGGATGACATCACCATTAACATTTGCATTAGCGCATTTTCTGGCTCCTTTGATTTTGGTGTTTCTCACCCGAATCCAGATTCACGCCTTCCGACTCGACTGCGTCACGCAAGCGTGCAATCAGTATGGCCTTTGTACCTTGTGTGGCCAGATTTCGTTGTTCCAACTCCTCTTTGAGCTTCGATATGCTCAATTAATTAATTTTTAGATGTAAATTTCCTGGCATTTTTATTGTTTCGGCTATTTTTCCACCAGTTTTCACGTTAATTCTCACTATTGTGCACTTCAAAAATGTTTAATCGTTTTCACTTCCAAAATTTTCTTTCTCACTTCTTGACACCATTGTCGCGTGTTATGGTTCGCGGGCAATAATTTAATGTTCCGAGAAAGTGAAAACGCAATGTCTTATAAATTAAATTAAAAGAGTTTATTTGATTCGTCAAAAATGCACAATCACTTCACTAACAATTTCACAACTTTAATTTTCACTATTAAAATTCTACCTTCCACTTGTCCATAAATTTCTATCGCAATTATCTAATAAAATCACTTCACACTCAAACAATCAATATCGCCTGTACTTCGCGTATCGCAGTTTTCTATCGCGGTTGTAATAAATGATCCCCTCATTCATTCAGCTCGCTTTTATAAAGGGTCTGTAGTCATTCAACCTAGTTCTCGTATATTGGCTAATTCGCGGGAACATTCGAGCGAGCGCAAATGAATGGAGCAGTGACTCACTTTCAGATGTTGATGCTTGGTGGGTTCTCGTGATTTCGAGTAAATTGTTGTGAAAACAATTGCGACAGTAGCTCGCAGAATTATTTGTACATGTAACAATATATATATATATATATATATATATATATATATATATATATATATGCATATGCATATATATATATATATATATATATATATATATATATATATATATATGCATATATATATATATATATATATATATATATATATATATATATACATACATACATATATACATATATATATATATATATATATATATATATATATATATATATATATATATATATATATATATATATATATATATATATATATATATATATTTATTCAAACATTAATATAATCAAAAAATAAGTTCATAACAAAGTTTTTGATAATAATAAAATAATAAAAGGAACATTTAACGAAGATGAAGGAAGTAAAGTGGAATTGGAGAAAAAATAACAAGTACATCTGAGTAAAACTAAATAAAATTAAATAGTAGTGGGGTTAATAAATCCAATAGTGACAACAAAAGTACCGAAGGATAAATTTGGTAAATGCAGGAAACCTGTAGGATGTGTTTCAAGTGGATACAAGGAGATATCTGATGATGTTATAGGGATGTACCCTACGTGTAAGCCGTTACATGAAAAATCCAAGGAGAAAAAAATTTATCTTCAAATGAAAAAACTGGGAAATAACATTAAAAATTTAAGACGAATGTCAGTTCTTTAATTTATTACGACAGCTACACATAAACCAACATATGCACAAGTAATAAAAAAGTACACGATGCCTCAAACTGCGCTCCGCTGAAATATCACGTCCCAGAAAGGGATCATAACTAAGCCAAAAAAGCATTCATCGTCGGATAAAACACTTGCGGATTTCAGCCGAGGATGAGACCGTCGAATTGCAAGATTCTTCTTCAACTGCTACGGCCCACTCGCAATGGTGATGCGATAGTTAAAACAACGACCAATGCCAACACGACCAACTAAGGATACCATGCAGGACGAGTAAAATATTACTGATACAAAGATGTGTCAACATAGACTAGTTATAAATTTACAAATGAAAAGCTACAAAATGAAATACAGGCACTAAACTCTGATGTTGTTAAAGAAAAAAAATAGAGTTTATTCATGCCAGACAGGCACAAAATGGGGAAATGGTTACACATTATTGAGGTAAATGGAAGCATGTATAAAAGACTAGCTAACAAATATGTCAACATTGATTACGGGTCTTATTTTTATAAGAAAGACTTTAACGTTACGAGATGCGTCAAGTGCCAAAAATACAAACATAAAGTTTCGGAATGCGAAAGAAAACAAATCTGTGTGAAATGTGGAGGAAAACATGAGCTCAAGGAATGCAAAAGCACATATAAGAAGTGTTACAATTGTATGGGTAATAATAAGAGTGCTGATCACTCACACAGAGCAGACTCGTGGAAGTGCCCAAAGTATCAATGAAGGATTGTCATTACTAGGAGGGGTACTGGCTACAATTTTGATGCTCATTATTAATCACACAACTCAATCAAACGACAAATTAAATTTCTCACATGCCAATATAAGAAGCCTACGACACAACTTAAGTGATATTCAAATTTATCTACCGCGAAATCCTGAAGCGGATTTGATTATAGTAAACAAAGTATGGATCTACCTTGAAGATGCAAAGTATTACAATATTCCGGAATTAGCTCCATTTTCTCCTGCAGGCCTTGAAGACTTGGAGGTATAGCAATTTATATAAAAAATACAATTTATTTCGTGGCAAAGAGAGTATAATCTGACTTATATAATATAATAATAATTGAAATAACCTGCGCAGGGAAAACCCTAAAAATTGGTACTTGCTATAATTCCTATCATCTCAATGCGCAGGACTTCTGAACAGTATTAGATATAAAATACTCTACTGAAAAAAATATAATTACAGTTGCTAAAACAAACAAAGACGTGATTGCGCAATTTCAAGAATGGAGGATGTACAAGAATACCCTAGAAGCAACGGAGCGGACATTGTCAATTAAAACAAAGTTACTTGCCCGATTTCAAGTACTTGCCGGGATCACATAGCAACAAATGAGAAAAAATTGTGGAAATCATTAAATTCACACTTGAATACTGGCCAGAGTTAGATAATCGTGTTATAAAAATCGTCGTCCATGGTCAAAGTCTCAGAAAGCAAAATCTTTCAAACAAAATATTCAGATATTTAGACAAGGGTCTTTTCAAATCGAAATTTCAACAATTGTAAACAAACTGGCAATCTGAAAACCTAATGGAGCTCAAAAATATGATTAGAGAGTCCTAACATAACACTTCCACTGAGAAAAAGATCAGATGTCGACAAAATACATGGATAACAAATAAAATTATTGAAACTAGTGTTAAAAAAAAGAAGGCTTATAAAAATTACCAGAAGAACACTGAAGGTCACGCACTTAAATACCTGTATAACCAAGCTTGAATCAAAATGTCTCAACAAAGAAGCTAAATTTTCATATTACTCCAGAAGATTGGAAAGAGCAGTGGCCAACTTGCACGAAATATGGAAAATAGTAAATGAAGTAAAAAATAATTTATTACACTGTATCAACAACAACTTTCTTAAAGTTATTTGCGAGGAAGATTCCGAAGCAAATCAGTTAATAATAGGTTGAGCGGTCTAGCACTAATAAGCTCGGGTGTTCCTCAAGGCTCCAAACTTGATCTGACCTTGTTTTTGTTATATACCAATAATTTTCATATATATCTGCTGAAAACCATACATTTTATGCTGATGATACTGCATTTCTTTATTCGAGAGAGTATAAAGTTACCATGGAAAATATTGTCAACGAGGCTTATCGAAAACAAGCTATTATTGAATACTACAAAGACAAAGTACATTATTTTTAAACAGAAGAACACATAGAAGTTGTCCTAAACATTAGCGGCGAAAAATTGCAAAGTGTGCTAGCTCTCTGTCTTACCATATATCATCGTTTGACATGGTTACCACACATTAATAATTTGAGGAGACAACTAGCACCAATGATAGGAATGTCGACAAGATATGTAAATTTTCCAATGCATATAAAGAAACTTGTATTCAATGCATTCGTACTGACAAAGCTACATTACGTGCTCGTCATTTGGAGCCAATCATCAAAGCAAAGCTTAAATATTACATCCAGGATGCTAGCTAAAGCCTATAAAAATAATATGAACCTTCCAATATTCACTCCAGCAAGACTAGTGTATCTACGGACCAATGCTTGTACTTTCAGTCAAATAATTACTCTGGGGAAAGCAAAATTAATCTGCAAATGTCCAAAATCCAGTAAATCGGAACAAAGCCCCTTTATAAAAGTATCAGAAATAAATTCGTATAATTCATGGAATGTGAACAATTTTGTAAAATCATTAGCCAGAACTGATCGAATAAAGAACGATAACAATCTTCTAGAAACAATGAAATAAGCAAACTGATTATTGGTTTTCGAGAAGAGATTTAAGGAACATCGCACGAGCGCTGTGCGATGATGAAAGATGGAAAGAGTGGAAGGGAATGGACGTATTTAAATATAAATATATATATTCATATATATATATATATATATATATATATATATATATATATATATATATATATATATATATGTATATATATATATATATATATATATTTATATATATATATATATATATATAAATATATATATATATGTATATATAAATATAAATATATATATATATATATATATATATATATATATATATATATATATATGTATATATTCATATATATATATATATATATATATATATATATATATATATATATATATATATGTATATATACATATATATATATATATATATATATATATATATATATATATGTATATATACATATATTTATATATATATATATATATATATATATATATATATATATATATATATATAATATATATATATATATATATATATATATATATATATACATATATATATATATATATATATACATATATATATATATATATATATATATATATATATATATATATATATATATATATATATATATATATATATATCACACTTGGCGAATACAATATCAAAAATGGGGGCGAATCCTTGTATTTAGGCACCAAAGTAACGAGAACCACCGATGAAAGAGACGTAAACCACCGAAGGATACAGCTCGCAAATAAAATTTTGAATTTAGTTTTGACAATCTTGAAGACCAGCTGCATACACATGAAAACAAAGCTTCCTGTATACAAATCTGTGATAACATCTGTGCTATGTTATAGGTGAGAAACATGAACCTTAGCCCAAGTATCCGCCATCATATTGAACGCCATCGAAAAACGGGTCCTAAATCGGATAATTGGAGCAAAACTAGACGGAAATGAATAGCGGATTCGATTAAACTATACGAGTTAGCTGTATGAAATGTTCGCCAAGCCGGAAGTCTCAACGATTGTAAGACTGCGGAAAATGCAACGGGCTGGTCATGTGAATCGTATGGACGAACAATGAATACCCTAAAAGGTATTCGTTGGGAGTACTGAAGGGTGGAGACTAGTGCACATGCTTGTTACAGGAAGCGATGGCCTAAGAGGGGCTGCAGTGCTATGAAGAAGAAGAACATTTGTGATGACGACGAAAATAATTGTCTAGTATGTGGAGAATTCGGTTGCAACATTGAACTATGGTGCAAATGCACTTCTTGCGGATCATAGGTATACAAAAGCTGCACATGTTGGAACTCACAGCGTGGTTATTTGTTTGACTATTATTAAAATAGTCTGACTGTCATTGTCCCCAAAGTGACTCCAGTTCCCTCATATGTGGATAGTAATGTTTAAAATTGCATTTTGTTTCCAATTTGTTATGATATTTTGCGAAACATTATGAAACTGTGTGAGACCAATACTTGTTTATTTAAATTATATTAAGAGCCGATTTTAATAAAGTTTATACAAAAATTCAGTGCTGCATTTTATTTCTTGCTTGGGTGACTCCCATTACCTCATTTCCCCTATTTACATCCAAATTTCAAAATTAAATCTTTGCCGTACTGTTAATGTCAGTCATATTCCACATTGGATAGTTACAAAATGTTTACGCTAGTTTACGCTAGTGAGTCCAATCACCACCAGCATCAATTATTGCTTGGCATCTCCGAGGCATACTTTCCACTAAATTTTCGGCGTATTTGAGGGGAAGCGCCTTCCAAATGGGAAATGGGCTTATTCAAAGCGTGAAAACGTTTTCCACGGAGCTTCTGCTTGATGTAGGCTCAGACATTTTCGATAGAATTTGCATCAGGCGATTGCGAAGGGCAATCAAGTGTCACAATGCATTTTTCCCGTTTCCATTCACTACACAGCCGGCTCCGGTGTTTTAGATCATTATCTTCTTGCAAGATCTGGGTCTCGAATTTGTGATAAAATGTTGTTCGGCAGTCGGTAATAGAGCTTTCTTATAGATTTCAACCATCTTGGGAGCATTGAGGTTCTCGATGAACACGTGCAAAATGCCAAAACCGCTTTTCGTCCTTTTTGGTCCGTTTTCCTACCGAACCACGATTTGGAAGGTCATCGACGGTTTTTGACTCTTTAAATCGTTAAACCCACATCTTGATAAACGATACAGACTTTTTAATGTATTTAGTCTACACTACATAGTTCATTTTTGGTCCTTTAGGGTGTGTGCAAAGGAACACGGCCTCGAAGCGCTTTGCGTAAATAGCACTCATTGCAATTTGAGTGTTTTTCCGACGGAAGATTGACTTGGACTGAAATTTTTTTCAAAGCGCCAAAGACAGAGGTTTGAAGTCGATATCGCTTACTGATCGTAAGCTATGCTGGACATGCTCTTACTTAACAAGACTGTCGTTATGTGTTTTATTTTGAATGTTTTTCGTTCCTCTTTTTTCGCTTTTTCACTTACACTTATGAGATTTGTTTTCTAACACCTAATTCACCTTACTGATATGATTTTCGTTGCCTATTACTTTAAAAGTTAATATAAGTCTAAAGAGGAACGTTACACAGTACTAATTATTATAGAAAAGAACGGGAGGAAAACAGGATTGAGCATGTGAGTAGAATGGGTGTAAATTTAAGTCCTTCCTTATTTATAATAAGAGTGATTTTTGTTAGGATTGATATTTGTGAGCTGCATATTGATATTTAGATTACATTCACAAGCATTCAGGGTTTATCTTAATGAATTAAAGTTCAACGTTTATTTGAACATTTCATTAATTTTTTCTTATCAATTCTAATTACTTTCGTATTTTACTTTACTGTGTCTAGAACTTTTCATTCTCAGAGTATGTTACTGTGTATGTTTTCTGTATCTGTTATAATTGTTTTGGTATATTTTCCTAAATAAATAATATATTTCATGATTCTCTATAACGCAATCATCAACAACGTATTTTCTATTCTAAATTTTCAAAATATTCCGACGTGGCTTTATTTTATGTATATACTTTTTATATGCGCACTGTGTTGTTAATAAAAAAATATACAGAACACTCCGGCAAAACCATAGTATCGTAATAAATATTACCGAATTGTCTTGAACTACATAATTGAACTTATTTCTATGCACGCTAATTTTTAGTTAGCATTTTTAACACTCTTATTGAACAATACCAAGTGGACTGAACTTGCAACAACTAATTTGGACATTTCGATTCCTCGTGCCCCTCGAGCAATTGGCCTAGGTGGACTGCTCGATTATTACAGGATAGCTAGTTTTCTTACAATCCTAAGGAGACGAGGATTGCGAAAAAGGAGCTGAAAGACTTTCTAGCGTAAACATTTTGTAACTATCCAATGTGGAATATGACTGACATTAACAGTACGGCAAAGATTTAATTTTGAAATTTGGATGTAAATAGGGGAAATGAGGTAATGGGAGTCACCCAAGCAAGAAATAAAATGCAGCACCGAATTTTTGTATAAACTTTATTAAAATCGGCTCTTAATATAATTTAAATAAACAAGTATTGGTCTCACACAGTTTCATAATGTTTCGCAAAATATCATAACAAATTGGAAACAAAATGCAATTTTAAACATTACTATCCACATATGAGGGAACTGGAGTCACTATGGGGACAATGACAGTCAGACTATTTTAATAATAGTCAAACAAATAACCACGCTGTGAGTTCCAACATGTGCAGCTTTTGTATACCTATGATCCGCAAGAAGTGCATTTGCACCATAGTTCAATGTTGCAACCGAATTCTCCACATACTAGACAATTATTTTCGTCGTTATCACAAATGTTCTTCTTCTTCATAGCACTGCAGCCCCTCTTAGGCCATCGCTTCCTGTAACAAGCATGTGCACTAGTCTCCACCCTTCAGTACTCCCAACGAATACCTTTTAGGGTATTCATTGTTCGTCCATACGATTCACATGACCAGCCCGTTGCATTTTCCGCAGTCTTACAATCGTTGAGACTTCCGGCTTGGCGAACATTTCATACAGCTAACTCGTATAGTTTAATCGAATCCGCTATTCATTTCCGTCTAGTTTTGCTCCAATTATCCGATTTAGGACCCGTTTTTCGATGGCGTTCAATATGATGGCGGATACTTGGGCTAAGGTTCATGTTTCTCACCTATAACATAGCACAGATGTTATCACAGATTTGTATACAGGAAGCTTTGTTTTCATGTGTATGCAGCTGGTCTTCAAGATTGTCAAAACTGAATTAAAAATTTTATTTGCGAGCTGTATCCTTCGGCGGTTTACGTCTCTTTCATCGGTGGTTCTCGTTACTTTGGTGCCTAAATACAAGGATTCGCCCCCATTTTTGATATTGTATTCGCCAAGTGTGATATATATATATATATATGTATATATATGTATATATATATATATATATATATATATATGTATATATATATATATATATATATATATATATATATTTATATATATATATATATATATATATATATATATATATATATATATATATATATATATATAAATATATGTATATATACATATATATATATATATATATATATATATATATATATATATATATATATATGTATATATACATATATATATATATATATATATATATATATATATATATATATATATATATATATGTATATATACATATATATATATATATATATATATATATATATATATATATATATATATATATGTATATATACATATATATATATATATATATATATATATATATATATATATATATATATATATATTTATATTTATATATACATATATTTATATTTATATATATATATACATATATATATATATATATATATATATATATACATATATATATATATATATATATATATATATTTATATTTAAATACGTCCATTCCCTTCCACTCTTTCCATCTTTCATCATCGCACAGTGCTCGTGCGATGTTCCTTAAATCTCTTCTCGAAAACCAATAATCAGTTTGCTTATTTCATTGTTTCTAGAAGATTGTTATCGTTCTTTATTCGATCAGTTCTGGCTAATGATTTTACAAAATTGTTCACATTCCATGAATTATACGAATTTATTTCTGATACTTTTATAAAGGGGCTTTGTTCCGATTTACTGGATTTTGGACATTTGCAGATTAATTTTGCTTTCTCCAGAGTAATTATTTGACTGAAAGTACAAGCATTGGTCCGTAGATACACTAGTCTTGCTGGAGTGAATATTGGAAGGTTCATATTATTTTTATAGGCTTTAGCTAGCATCCTGGATGTAATATTTAAGCTTTGCTTTGATGATTGGCTCCAAATGACGAGCACGTAATGTAGCTTTGTCAGTACGAATGCATTGAATACAAGTTTCTTTATATGCATTGGAAAATTTACATATCTTGTCGACATTCCTATCATTGGTGCTAGTTGTCTCCTCAAATTATTAATGTGTGGTAACCATGTCAAACGATGATATATGGTAAGACAGAGAGCTAGCACACTTTGCAATTTTTCGCCGCTAATGTTTAGGACAACTTCTATGTGTTCTTCTGTTTAAAAATAATGTACTTTGTCTTTGTAGTATTCAATAATAGCTTGTTTTCGATAAGCCTCGTTGACAATATTTTCCATGGTAACTTTATACTCTCTCGAATAAAGAAATGCAGTATCATCAGCATAAAATGTATGGTTTTCAGCAGATATATATGAAAATTATTGGTATATAACAAAAACAAGGTCAGATCAAGTTTGGAGCCTTGAGGAACACCCGAGCTCATTAGTGCTAGACCGCTCAACCTATTATTAACTGATTTGCTTCGGAATCTTCCTCGCAAATAACTTTAAGAAAGTTGTTGTTGATACAGTGTAATAAATTATCTTTTACTTCATTTACTATTTTCCATATTTCGTGCAAGTTGGCCACTGCTCTTTCCAATCTTCTGGAGTAATATGAAAATTTAGCTTCTTTGATGAGACATTTTGATTCAAGCTTGGTTATACAGATATTTAAGTGCGTGACCTTCAGTGTTCTTCTGGTAATTTTTATAAGCCTTCTTTTTTTTAACACTAGTTTCAATAATTTTATTTGTTATCCATGTATTTTGTCGACATCTGATCTTTTTCTCAGTGGAAGTGTTATGTTAGGACTCTCTAATCATATTTTTGAGCTCCATTAGGTTTTCAGATTGCCAGTTTGCTTACAATTGTTGAAATTTCGATTTGAAAAGACCCTTGTCTAAATATCTGAATATTTTGTTTGAAAGATTTTGCTTTCTGAGACTTTGACCATGGACGACGATTTTTATAACACGATTATCTAACTCTGGCCAGTATTCAAGTGTGAATTTAATGATTTCCACAATTTTTTCTCATTTGTTGCTATGTGATCCCGGCAAGTACTTGAAATCGGGCAAGTAACTTTGTTTTAATTGACAATGTCCGCTCCGTTGCTTCTAGGGTATTCTTGTACATCCTCCATTCTTGAAATTCCGCAATCACGTCTTTGTTTGTTTTAGCAACTGTAATTATATTTTTTTCAGTAGAGTATTTTATATCTAATACTGTGCAGAAGCCCTGCGCATTGAGATGATAGGAATTATAGCAAGTACCAATTTTTAGGGTTTTACCTGCGCAGGTTATTTCAATTATTATTATATTATATAAGTCAGATTATACTCTCTTTGATACGAAATAAATTGTATTTTTTATAGAAATTGCTATACCTCCAAGTCTTCCAGGTCTGCAGGAGAAAATGGAGCTAATTCCGGAATATTGTAATACTTTGCATCTTCAAGGTAGATCCATACTTTGTTTACTATAATCAAATCCGCTTCAGGATTTTGTGGTAGATAAATTTGAATATCACTTAAGTTGTGTCGTAGGCTTCTTAAGCAGCGCTAAGTATGTATGCAAGCTCATTACTCTTACTAATGGTCCAATAGCAACTTCTAACATGAATCCTAAACCTCAATCCCCATTTTCTCCTTCGAAACGCTTAAATGCCTTCAACGCTTCGGTTAACTGTAGCACTTCGGTTGTTGACCCAAAACTTCACTCTATTAGTGTTAGTGCTGGTCAACTGGAAACAGTCATAGACGCAGAGGCGTCTACTGCACAAAATCTAGAAGCAGCTTCCTCTTTAAACTATAAATCTTCTACTATACAGGGCACTTATAATAATTTCGTGCGTGGAGAAGATTTAATTCCAAATTCGTCCGGATCAATTTTACAGCCCATATCACTTGCTCCTAATAATAACAACCAATCCTTTTTAGACCCGTTGTTGCCGCCTACAGTCAAGGCCACTATAGTCTCGGGTGCTGACCTCGAAAAAAGATATTTAATATCTCGACTTAGAGATAATAAAATTTACGAATCGGTTCGGCTCTACCTGTCATATATGCACAAGACATCAGAAACTACTTGCATAGATGGGAAAACGAAAACAAGTCTGAGAATCGTGATTCAGAGAGAATGTCTTCCAATTGATCTGGACGCTCTCCGGCTTCTGTATTTTTCCTAGCATGAAGAACTAGGTATCGCCGTTAATCAGGCAAAAAAAGATCTCGAAACCTACGCATAACATGTTAGTTCAAATCATATCTCGTCATTGCCAAGGACAAGGGAACAGCACCATAAATTTTTTCGTCCCCATTAAGCAGAAGATTTTAAAGTTATTTTACCATAACTGTGGTGGTATACGTAGTAAGTTAAACAAAAATTTTTTCTTGACGCAAAGTTGTGTCATTTTAATATCCTAGCCCTTTCCGAAACATGGTTGAATGATTCTCACATTTACAAAGAGATCCTTGATAGTGACTGGAATATTTTCAGAGACGATAGAGATCGTCACAGTACAGGACAATCACGAGGAGGTGGTTTTTTAATTGCAGTACACAACTTTTTTATGAGTGAGCTAGTAAATTCCACGCAATACAAATTACTCCAGCATAAAGTGGTTAAAATAAATTTGGGAAGATCTTATTTATATATTGGTGTTTTTTATGTCCCCCCAAATTCTAACGATACTGTCTACGACGACGTTTGTCAAATTGTTGCAGAAATTGGTGCAATTTCAAATAAAGAAGATAAAATTATAATTACTGGTGACTTTAATCGTCCAAACTTAAAGTTTGTGGTCGATGAACAAGACGGCCTCCTTCTTCCTATCAATCTCCTAGATAATAATGATTTCAATCTCATGAGCACCTTTTATAGTAACGATTTGCAGCAAGTAGCTCCTATACCCAACCAAAATGGCAGATGGCTAGATCTTACTTTCTCTAACTCTTACGACGAAGTAGTGGTCAGTTCAACTGATGACAACGAGCATCTGTTTTCTAATTCAGTTCATTACTCCGCTTTTACCGTTGAATTGTCCACTTCTGATACTTCTAATTCTATATCGTACAATTCCACTATTGTTTATGACTTTCGTAATGGCAATTACGATAAAATCAATGGTCTTTTATCCCGAGTAAATTGGAATGACACTTTGTCAACGTTAGACTTGGATACAGCATTATCCACCTTTTATAGCATCATCTTTGACGTCGATGAATCATTCATACCTAAAATAAAAAAAAGACAAGACTTCAGAGTCATGGCTAGGAAGAGATCTCCGGCATTTACGCAACGAGAGAAATAAACTTTACAAGCTCTTTAAACGCAATATTGATGCCAGCGATGAGAACAAGAGTAAGTATAACGAGATTGCTCTTGAATTCAAACTAAAATCCCAAGATGCATATCAATCGTACGTCAACGTTGTAGCGCAAGAAACTATTTCCGATCCAAAAAAGTTTTTTGACTTCGTAAACGTTAAGCGTAAAACTCATGGCTATACTTCGATTATGACATACAAAGACTCGACGTCATCTTGTGTAGAACAGATCTGCGAGTATTTTGCAGACCACTTTCAGCATGTTTACTCGAACTCTGCTACTCCACTAAACCCAGAGCCTCCGGAACAATTGTCTGGAACCCTTATAGAGAACATGGCGATTTCAGAAGATGAAATTCTCCAAGCTATCGAGGATCTCGATTCAAATAAAGGATCTGGCCCAGATCTGGTTCCACCCTGTTTTTTGGCCCTATGCAAAAGTGAACTGACTAGACCCTTCTTTATTATTTTCAATTAATCCCTATCTAGTGGTATCTTTCCTACAATTTGGAAGCCATCCTTTATAACACCAATACATAAAAAAGGTGAAAAATGGCTTGTGGTGAACGACAGGGGCATTGTTATCTTATCTGCTATGCCGAAACTATTTGAAAAAATTAGTTTTAGTAGAATTTCTCCCATTATCGAACCATTTATCAATGAAGAGCAACATGGTTTCCGTGAAAACAGATCTACTACCACTAATCTAATCACTTTGACGGCAGATATTGTTTGTAGAATGGAGCAAGGAAATCAGATTGATGCTATATACACGGATTTTAGCAAAGCATTTGATACGGTGAACCATGGAATTTTGTTGAAGAAACTCCGTAGCTTCGGCATATCAAGCTCAATACTAAGCCGGATTCAGTCTTATTTGAAAGGCCGCACACAATTTGTCAAGTTTCAAGGGCGGTTGTTGCGTGAGATCAATGTCGCCTCTGGGGTTCCTCAGGGCAGTCATATCGGTCCACTTCTCTTGAATATTTTCATCTCAGATCTTTCTGAAGCGCTGTCTGATATTTCGCACCTTTTTTTCGCTGACGACCTCAAACTATATCACAGTATACAATCTTTAACTGATGTATATTTTCTTCAATCCAAACTAACCGCCCTCCACCAATGGTGCGATATGAACCATCTTGAACTAAATCTGGAAACATGTTACGTGATAAGCTTTTCAAGAAAAAGGAATGTCGACACATATAACTATGAAATTAACAACACACAACTGCGAGGAGTTGATAATGTTGTAGACCTTGGCGTAGTATTAGACACTAAACTCAGATTCAACCTTCACTACGATGAAATTTAGTGCAAAGCTTATAAGATGCTGGATTTTATTAAACGGAGGGCGAAAGAATTCGTGAATATTTGGGCCACAAAATCCTTGTTCGCCTCGCTAGTCCGTCCTATTCTCGAATACGGCTGCATAGTCTGGGACCCTATATACAACATCTATAGCCGTAGGCTTGAGTCTGTACAAAAACAATTTATACTCTTTGCCTTAAGATCTCTGTACGACCCGACTTCTTTTCACAACCTACCATCTTATGAGGATTGACTTCGAACATTAAACCTGACATCACTTGCTTCCAGAAGAGTCGCTTTGTCTGCATGTCTACCTTTCGACGTAATAAGGTACAGTATTTAAGTTACTCTTTTGTCAGACAAGATGCACTTGTAGTACATTCCTTGAAATAAAAATACTTAAAACTAAATTTTAAAAGAAACATGTGCAAACCCCTTAGGATCTACACACAAACTCGCGATGTACGACCCGCCTTAGAAAATAAAATATTAAATTTCTTCCGCATACGAAAGTAGAAAGTGCACTTGACCTTCCTCGTATGTATCATGTATCATGGAAACACATACTGTGTGAATGAACTGTGTGTGGTCCACGTGACCACAACGTTCTTATGTGTTTCCATATATCGGGAAGTCTTGTGCAATGAGAACTGTACTTGACCTTTCGATAATTAAAGAAACTAAGGAATGCATATTGAACCGTACAGGAATGTATGAGGTCCACGTGACCAACTATAAACAATGGATTGTACTACGACTCGTGGTAATGGGTTATAAATAGAATGCAATTCACTTTTTTTATGAATAGGTTTTAGGATGCTATTTGTTGTAAGTAGAAAATGGAATACTATTTTTTTTCATGAAATGCAATAGAAATTAGAATACTGTTTTGCAATAGAAATTAGAATACTGTTTTTTATGAATCGGTTTTTAAATGTGGATTTTTTAGGAATAGACTTTATTTGAATTTAGAATATAGATTTTTTTTACATAAGTTATCATAGGAGCATTAGTGCAAAATTGTGTATAAATAGCATTGGAAGAAATAATAAAACTCACTCTTGTGAAGATAATAACTAGCGTTACACGCTGCTCTTCTTTCACTCTAGTCTATTAACAATCCGGCGTTAACCGCCTAAACTACATGCGCACCTAGGCGCTTTAGAATACCTGGGTAAGCCTACATTTTAAATTTCATACAGTTAAAGTTGATTAAATTCCTTTACGTATCAACACACTTTCAAGATCCTATTAGAGTCACGAGACACATTCCCATGTTGACCACGTGTACACACCACACCAATTTTGCAGACAATGAGCCGGTTAACAGATGCTGTAAGGCATTCAATGATTTTAGCGATCTGTATTCCCCAACCACTTCCAAGTCCTGTTTAAAATCCAAAATATTAAAAGTCCTCAATTCATCGACTACATAATTAAGATTGTATTATTGTATTGGTATTTTACTTCAGTTAAATTTTATTTGTATTTTAATTTTAAATGGGCCTTGTTTGGCAACTGAATAAATAAATGAAATTCTTAAAATTTTACCGTTATTTAGATTAATATAATACCCTTAGGCGTACGATCTTTCATGGAAACCAATTCATATTCAAGTGAGTTATTGTCATTTCAATTGAATGGAATTACAACCACAATATCACATGTTGATAGTTGATACATATTTCAAATCTTCAGAATATTTTTTTATGCAATCCAATCAAATGTTAAATGCATGTACCTTAAATGTAGAAGTTTGGGAAAAATACGCCAAATTTATTCAATCTTCTGATTTAGAACAGGCACTATTTTGTGTTGCAATGACTGATTTCATAAGCTGAACCAACCCTCAAATTTATTCAGGATATGCATCATTCCTGAAACATTCATGCAAATCCTGCTAAACCTGTTGTGTCTGAGTCGGTAAAAAGCGCATATTGTTCCATAGCCATATGGTTCCATAGTAATACAGGGAATATTGTTCCATAGTAATAAAGAAAAATTCTAACTGCTATAACTTTGTCAAATACCATTCAATCTTTTTGAAACTTACACATCAGGTCAACCTGATAAATACCCATTTGCCTAACGAACTCTATTGAATTTAAATATACGGCTACGATTTTATTCAAGAAAATGTAAAATTGATAAATCATACAATTACTAAAAAAGTTGAGTGAATTTTGATTCTCACGTATCCGTTGTTGCGGTACTCTTAAAGGCTCATGATTTATTTCAGATTTTTTGAATAAAAAGTGTCCAATCGCGAGGAAGGTATGCGAAAATTTCGTACATTCCCCCTTTTTGTGCCCCCCTCAGTATGGATAAGGAAATTTTAAGACCGGTTTTGAAAAGACCTAATTGAGATACCCTATTTGATCAACAATTGTGAAACGATTTTGTTTAAGAGTCAGCCCCTTATATGAGGAGAACCTCCTAAAGACTCACTGAAAAATGTTTTCATCCCAAAACTTTCCAGAAGTCACCACTTCTGACTTTTTCACAAAGTTTCATGGCTGTAACTTCTATAGCTTTGGAGAAAAACTACCTTGACATACAGACGGACAGACGGACATAGGTCATGAATCGAGAAGGGTTTTGTTATTTAGTACGAAATCCTACAAAGAAATGTTTTCCCAACCATAGCAATCAGCGAAAAGGTATTACGCAAGAATGACCTTGGCGCAATGTGATCAACCAGTACAGAAAATTGCCGTTCACTTTTCATTTTGGGCGATGAGAGAAGCGCCGTTCAAATCACTTGGACTTGCGGTTTTCAATTAAGCATTTTTTTTTCTTTTTATCACTCGATCGTTATCCTTCCTCCCGGATTTTTATTGCTCGGAAAGCTTCTTCAATTACGATATAATAGCGCAATAAATTGTTGGCACTTTTTCAAATTAACGCTCAATGTATGCCTAATTTTCCCTTTAGTTTCTTTTTGCAAGCGACCAATCAACTTATATTTAGGTTTGATTAAGATCAGTCATCATTTTTCGCAAATTGTGTTGTTCTGTTTATCTGATTGCACGTGGAGGTCACAAAATAATGCCAACATTTTCTTCTTCTTCTGAATGTTTTAAACGTTTTTCTTTTATTTTCCTTATTTATATATCATGGCAAATCTTGCATGTCGCTGATTCTTCTATAGTACCGGATATAATCACCTGATGTTCTCCTCGGAAGATTTCACACTCGAGGTTGATTTTGACGTTTTTCGCCACACTCTAAATTTTAAGTGGTTCAAGAAAATCACTTGCAATCTGCACAGTATTTTCAAGCGATTTTTATGTATTCATTGCTAGCACCTGGTGCAAGAATTTCAAACTTGTCGTGTTTTTGACTCTTCGCACTTTACTAGAGCAATAAATCAACTTGCCCTCGGTATTTTTCTTTCTCGTCAAACGACGACTTACGCGAACTATCCGTTCAACTTATTTTCAGCAACGGTTGAATTGCGTCGTTGAACTCCAAACACAAATCCTTATAAATCTCTCCCGACCGTTGCCGTTCGTGACCTTGCAGCAACTCCTCAAATTGAATAAGATAAACAAATTGCTATGTGGTATATCGAGAAAGATCAAATGGAAGGAAAACGAAGGATGTTATGAAGAAAGTGCCTTTAGTATTCTTCAGAAAGGAAATAATAATTTAAGGTTTTCAATATTAAAAGAAGAGGAAACATCTACATATCTAATTATATCGTCTACATTTGAACGTCATTATCAAATAGTTGGAATAAATACACAAAAACAATAACACTGTCAGCAAGTCATTCAGAAGCACTCACTGCCACATGGATCATCCAAAAAGAGTCACATCCAACCCATAATCAAGTCAATCATTTAAATCAATTCAATTTGAGGAGTTGCTGCAAGGTCACGAACGGCAACGGTCGGGAGAGATTTATAAGGATTTGTGTTTGGAGTTCAACGACGCAATTCAACCGTTGCTGAAAATAAGTTGAACGGATAGTTCGCGTAAGTCGTCGTTTGACGAGAAAGAAAAATACCGAGGGCAAGTTGATTTATTGCTCTAGTAAAGTGCAAAGAGTAAAAAACACGACAAGTTTGAAATTCTTGCACCAGGTGCTAGCAATGAATACATAAAAATCGCTTGAAAATACTGTGCAGATTGCAAGTGATTTTCTTGAACCACTTAAAATTTAGAGTGTGGCGAAAAACGTCAAAATCAACCTCGAGTGTGAAATCTTCCGAGGAGAACATCAGGTGATTATATCCGGTACTATAGAAGAATCAGCGACATGCAAGATTTGCCATGATATATAAATAAGGAAAATAAAAGAAAAACGTTTAAAACATTCAGAAGAAGAAGAAAATGTTGGCATTATTTTGTGACCTCCACGTGCAATCAGATAAACAGAACAACACAATTTGCGAAAAATGATGACTGATCTTAATCAAACCTAAATATAAGTTGATTGGTCGCTTGCAAAAAGAAACTAAAGGGAAAATTAGGCATACATTGAGCGTTAATTTGAAAAAGTGCCAACAATTTATTGCGCTATTATATCGTAATTGAAGAAGCTTTCCGAGCAATAAAAATCCGGGAGGAAGGATAACGATCGAGTGATAAAAAGAAAAAAAAATGCTTAATTGAAAACCGCAAGTCCAAGTGAATTGAACGGCGCTTCTCTCATCGCCCAAAATGAAAAGTGAACGGCAATTTTCAGTACTGGTTGATCACATTGCGCCAAGGTCATTCTTGCGTAATACCTTTTCGCTGATTGCTATGGTTGGGAAAACATTTCTTTGTAGGATTTCGTACTAAATAACAAAACCGTTCTCGATTCATGACCTATGTCCGTCTGTCCGTCTGTATGTCAAGGTAGTTTTTCTCCAAAGCTATAGAAGTTACAGCCATGAAACTTTGTGAAAAAGTCAGAAGTCGTGACTTCTGGAAAGTTTTGGGATGAAAACATTTTTCAGTGAGTCTTTAGGAGGTTCTCCTCATATAAGGGGCTGACTCTTAAACAAAATCGTTTCACAATTGTTGATCAAATAGGGTATCTCAATTAGATCTTTTCAAAACCGGTCTTAAAATTTCCTTATCCATACTGAGGGGGGCACAAAAAGGGGGAATGTACGAAATTTTCGCATACCTTCCTCGCGATTGGATACTTTTTATTCAAAAAATCTGAAATAAATCATGAGCCTTTAAGAGTACCGCAACAACGGATACGTGAGAATCAAAATTCACTCAACTTTTTTAGTAATTGTATGATTTATCAATTTTACATTTTCTTGAATAAAATCGTAGCCGTATATTTAAATTCAATAGAGTTCGTTAGGCAAATGGGTATTTATCAGGTTGACCTGATGTGTAAGTTTCAAAAAGATTGAATGGTATTTGACAAAGTTATAGCAGTTAGAATTTTTCTTTATTACTATGGAACAATATTCCCTGTATTACTATGGAACCATATGGCTATGGAACAATATGCGCTTTTTACCGACTCAGACACAACAGGTTTAGCAGGATTTGCATGAATGTTTCAGGAATGATGCATATCCTGAATAAATTTGAGGGTTGGTTCAGCTTATGAAATCAGTCATTGCAACACAAAATAGTGCCTGTTCTAAATCAGAAGATTGAATAAATTTGGCGTATTTTTCCCAAACTTCTACATTTAAGGTACATGCATTTAACATTTGATTGGATTGCATAAAAAAATATTCTGAAGATTTGAAATATGTATCAACTATCAACATGTGATATTGTGGTTGTAATTCCATTCAATTGAAATGACAATAACTCACTTGAATATGAATTGGTTTCCATGAAAGATCGTACGCCTAAGGGTATTATATTAATCTAAATAACGGTAAAATTTTAAGAATTTCATTTATTTATTCAGTTGCCAAACAAGGCCCATTTAAAATTAAAATACAAATAAAATTTAACTGAAGTAAAATACCAATTCAATAATACAATCTTAATTATGTAGTCGATGAATTGAGGACTTTTAATATTTTGGATTTTAAACAGGACTTGGAAGTGGTTGGGGAATACAGATCGCTAAAATCATTGAATGCCTTACAGCATCTGTTAACCGGCTCATTGTCTGCAAAATTGGTGTGGTGTGTACACGTGGTCAACATGGGAATGTGTCTCGTGACTCTAATAGGATCTTGAAAGTGTGTTGATACGTAAAGGAATTTAATCAACTTTAACTGTATGAAATTTAAAATGTAGGCTTACCCAGGTATTCTAAAGCGCCTAGGTGCGCATGTAGTTTAGGCGGTTAACGCCGGATTGTTAATAGACTAGAGTGAAAGAAGAGCAGCGTGTAACGCTAGTTATTATCTTCACAAGAGTGAGTTTTATTATTTCTTCCAATGCTATTTATACACAATTTTGCACTAATGCTCCTATGATAACTTATGTAAAAAAAATCTATATTCTAAATTCAAATAAAGTCTATTCCTAAAAAATCCACATTTAAAAACCGATTCATAAAAAACAGTATTCTAATTTCTATTGCAAAACAGTATTCTAATTTCTATTGCATTTCATGAAAAAAAATAGTATTCCATTTTCTACTTACAACAAATAGCATCCTAAAACCTATTCATAAAAAAAGTGAATTGCATTCTATTTATAACCCATTACCACGAGTCGTAGTACAATCCATTGTTTATAGTTGGTCACGTGGGCCTCATACATTCCTGTACGGTTCAATATGCATTCCTTAGTTTCTTTAATTATCGGAAGGTCAAGTACAGTTCTCATTGCACAAGACTTCCCGATATATGGAAACACATAAGAACGTTGTGGTCACGTGGACCACACACAGTTCATTCACACAGTATGTGTTTCCATGATACATGATACATACGAGGAAGGTCAAGTGCACTTTCTACTTTCGTATGCGGAAGAAATTTAATATTTTATTTTCTAAGGCGGGTCGTACATCGCGAGTTTGTGTGTAGATCCTAAGGGGTTTGCACATGTTTCTTTTAAAATTTAGTTTTAAGTATTTTTATTTCAAGGAATGTACTACAAGTGCATCTTGTCTGACAAAAGAGTAACTTGAATACTGTACCTTATTACGTCGAAAGGTAGACATGCAGACAAAGCGACTCTTCTGGAAGCAAGTGATGTCAGGTTTAATGTTCGAAGTCAATCCTCATAAGATGGTAGGTTGTGAAAAGAAGTCGGGTCGTACAGAGATCTTAAGGCAAAGAGTATAAATTGTTTTTGTACAGACTCAAGCCTACGGCTATAGATGTTGTATATAGGGTCCCAGACTATGCAGCCGTATTCGAGAATAGGACGGACTAGCGAGGCGAACAAGGATTTTGTGGCCCAAATATTCACGAATTCTTTCGCCCTCCGTTTAATAAAATCCAGCATCTTATAAGCTTTGCACTAAATTTCATCGTAGTGAAGGTTGAATCTGAGTTTAGTGTCTAATACTACGCCAAGGTCTACAACATTATCAACTCCTCGCAGTTGTGTGTTGTTAATTTCATAGTTATATGTGTCGACATTCCTTTTTCTTGAAAAGCTTATCACGTAACATGTTTCCAGATTTAGTTCAAGATGGTTCATATCGCACCATTGGTGGAGGGCGGTTAGTTTGGATTGAAGAAAATATACATCAGTTAAAGATTGTATACTGTGATATAGTTTGAGGTCGTCAGCGAAAAAAAGGTGCGAAATATCAGACAGCGCTTCAGAAAGATCTGAGATGAAAATATTGAAGAGAAGTGGACCGATATGACTGCCCTGAGGAACCCCAGAGGCGACATTGATCTCACGCGACAACCGCCCTTGAAACTTGACAAATTGTGTGCGGCCTTTCAAATAAGACTGAATCCGGCTTAGTATTGAGCTTGATATGCCGAAGCTACGGAGTTTCTTCAACAAAATTCCATGGTTCACCGTATCAAATGCTTTGCTAAAATCCGTGTATATAGCATCAATCTGATTTCCTTGCTCCATTCTACAAACAATATCTGCCGTCAAAGTGATTAGATTAGTGGTAGTAGATCTGTTTTTACGGAAACCATGTTGCTCTTCATTGATAAATGGTTCGATAATGGGAGAAATTCTACTAAAACTAATTTTTTCAAATAGTTTCGGCATAGCAGATAAGATAACAATGCCCCTGTCGTTCACCACAAGCCATTTTTCACCTTTTTTATGTATTGGTGTTATAAAGGATGGCTTCCAAATTGTAGGAAAGATACCACTAGATAGGGATTAATTGAAAATAATAAAGAAGGGTCTAGTCAGTTCACTTTTGCATAGGGCCAAAAAACAGGGTGGAACCAGATCTGGGCCAGATCCTTTATTTGAATCGAGATCCTCGATAGCTTGGAGAATTTCATCTTCTGAAATCGCCATGTTCTCTATAAGGGTTCCAGACAATTGTTCCGGAGGCTCTGGGTTTAGTGGAGTAGCAGAGTTCGAGTAAACATGCTGAAAGTGGTCTGCAAAATACTCGCAGATCTGTTCTACACAAGATGACGTCGAGTCTTTGTATGTCATAATCGAAGTATAGCCATGAGTTTTACGCTTAACGTTTACGAAGTCAAAAAACTTTTTTGGATCGGAAATAGTTTCTTGCGCTACAACGTTGACGTACGATTGATATGCATCTTGGGATTTTAGTTTGAATTCAAGAGCAATCTCGTTATACTTACTCTTGTTCTCATCGCTGGCATCAATATTGCGTTTAAAGAGCTTGTAAAGTTTATTTCTCTCGTTGCGTAAATGCCGGAGATCTCTTTCTAGCCATGACTCTGAAGTCTTGTCTTTTTTTTATTTTAGGTATGAATGATTCATCGACGTCAAAGATGATGCTATAAAAGGTGGATAATGCTGTATCCAAGTCTAACGTTGACAAAGTGTCATTCCAATTTACTCGGGATAAAAGACCATTGATTTTATCGTAATTGCCATTACGAAAGTCATAAACAATAGTGGAATTGTACGATATAGAATTAGAAGTATCAGAAGTGGACAATTCAACGGTAAAAGCGGAGTAATGAACTGAATTAGAAAACAGATGCTCGTTGTCATCAGTTGAACTGACCACTACTTCGTCGTAAGAGTTAGAGAAAGTAAGATCTAGCCATCTGCCATTTTGGTTGGGTATAGGAGCTACTTGCTGCAAATCGTTACTATAAAAGGTGCTCATGAGATTGAAATCATTATTATCTAGGAGATTGATAGGAAGAAGGAGGCCGTCTTGTTCATCGACCAAAAACTTTAAGTTTGGACGATTAAAGTCACCAGTAATTATAATTTTATCTTCTTTATTTGAAATTGCACCAATTTCTGCAACAATTTGACAAACGTCGTCGTAGACAGTATCGTTAGAATTTGGGGGGACATAAAAAACACCAATATATAAATAAGATCTTCCCAAATTTATTTTAACCACTTTATGCTGGAGTAATTTGTATTGCGTGGAATTTACTAGCTCACTCATAAAAAAGTTGTGTACTGCAATTAAAAAACCACCTCCTCGTGATTGTCCTGTACTGTGACGATCTCTATCGTCTCTGAAAATATTCCAGTCACTATCAAGGATCTCTTTGTAAATGTGAGAATCATTCAACCATGTTTCGGAAAGGGCTAGGATATTAAAATGACACAACTTTGCGTCAAGAAAAAATTTTTGTTTAACTTACTACGTATACCACCACAGTTATGGTAAAATAACTTTAAAATCTTCTGCTTAATGGGGACGAAAAAATTTATGGTGCTGTTCCCTTGCCCTTGGCAATGACGAGATATGATTTGAACTAACATGTGATGCGTAGGTTTCGAGATCTTTTCTTGCCTGATTAACGGCGATACCTAGTTCTTCATGCTAGGAAAAATACAGAAGCCGGAGAGCGTCCAGATCAATTGGAAGACATTCTCTCTGAATCACGATTCTCAGACTTGTTTTCGTTTTCCCATCTATGCAAGTAGTTTCTGATGTCTTGTGCATATATGACAGGTAGAGCCGAACCGATTCGTAAATTTTATTATCTCTAAGTCGAGATATTAAATATCTTTTTTCGAGGTCAGCACCCGAGACTATAGTGGCCTTGACTGTAGGCGGCAACAACGGGTCTAAAAAGGATTGGTTGTTATTATTAGGAGCAAGTGATATGGGCTGTAAAATTGATCCGGACGAATTTGGAATTAAATCTTCTCCACGCACGAAATTATTATAAGTGCCCTGTATAGTAGAAGATTTATAGTTTAAAGAGGAAGCTGCTTCTAGGTTTTGTGCAGTAGACGCCTCTGCGTCTATGACTGTTTCCAGTTGACCAGCACTAACACTAATAGAGTGAAGTTTTGGGTCGACAACCGAAGTGCTACAGTTAACCGAAGCGTTGAAGGCATTTAAGCGTTTCGAAGGAGAAAATGGGGATTGAGGTTTAGGATTCATGTTAGAAGTTGCTATTGGACCATTAGTAAGAGTAATGAGCTTGCATACATACTTAGCGCTGCTTATTTTTTTACTGTCTTTGGATCCAGGGCTCGCGATTTGATCAATCAATTTCTTGAAAACCATGCCGCACCAGGAACAAATACCATTCTTCTTCTTGAAACTCGTGAAAAGCCAGGCATTTTGCGTTGGAATCAAAGCTTCGAAGTTGCTGATTGCGAGAAGGTAGCTGCTCAACTCTACATCCACTGATTAGAAGGTCATTTTCAATTGTTTTTCGAATTATGGCCTCATTGCAAATCCTTCTACTTCCTTTTACATAGAAAGTGCAGAAGTTTGCCTCTTGGTTTGAATACGTTCATTTCCTTTTTTAAATAATAGAATAGTAAACCGTGATAGTAAAATTGCGATAATGTGGGGTGCGAAGTAAAGGCGATATTGGTTGATAGTAAAGTGATTTGTTGACAGTTGGAATATAAGTTGATAGACAGTAAAAATTAAATTTAAATGCAATTTGCAAAATATCCAAACTAATGATTGTGCATTCTGAGTAAATAAACTCTTTTAACTTAATTTATAAGGCAGTGCGTTTTCACTTTCCTGGAACATTAAAATTATCGGCCGCGAACTATAACACGCGACAATATGTTTATTAAAATGATTTCTTATGCAAAATATGAAATGAACCAGCCCCCGTTTTCCGACAGAGCCCATCAAGTACTCATATTGTTTGTCTTATTTTGAATTTTTATAATCTATCAAGAGTAAATTCAATGTTTATTTTTTTCACCTTGGAAATGGAATTTGAAAAAGTAGATCACTTATGAGCTATGCTGTTTTTACAAATAACTTTGTAATAAATAAAAATAGGGAGATACCTTTTGATATTGTTATTCCTGGTAATTTGACGCACTGGAACTTAAGGGTCGTAAAAGATATAATTACTGAAAGTAGGTGCTTTTTGAAGGAATTAAAGATACTTAAAAATTTTGAATATTTCCATTTTTTTAGGGTTTTGTAAAATAATTTTACAAAACCCTACCAGTTTCGCAACCAGTCTGTCCGTCTCTCCGTCCGCCCGTCCGCCCGTCCGTCCGTCCGTGTGTCACAGCATTTTTTCTCGGAAACTACTTAAGCTAGAAACATCAAATTTTGTGTGTAGGTGTAAAGTGGTGATCTCTTCAAAGTTCAACTACAAAAAAATTTTATAAGGTATTTAAGGGGAGTCTCCCCATATAGGAGAGTGACCCCCCGAAAAAAAATTTCATTGAAGGTAGCCGATATGGGTATCAAATGAAAGGTCTTGATGAGGACTTTTCAAAACAGGCCTTAGTTTGGCAAAATTTGCTTCGAGGGGCGCACAGCGAGGGGAAATACACGGAAAATTTGTGTCCCCCCCTCGCGATTGGACACCTGTGATCCGAAAAATCTGAAAAAAATCAGGAATGTAGGCCTTGGTGTGTACAACAACAACAAATACGTTAGAAGTCGCAATTCACTCAACTTTGTTAGTAATAGTATGATTTATCGATTTTATGTTTTCTTGAATAAAATCTTAACGGTAACCTTCAATGAAATTCAGTACGTAGATCCTGAAAGTTTCATAAAGATTGAATCATATTTAGCGAAGTTATAGCGGTTTGAATTTTCCTGTATTACTATGGAACAATATGCGCTGCATTTATTACCATGGCAACATATGGCTATGGAACAACATGCGCTTTTTACCGACTCAGACACTACAGTTTTGCTAGGATTTGCATGAAAATTTCGTGAATGATAGGTGTCATGTATATCTTTGAGAATCGGTTCAGCTAGTGGTATCAGTAATCGTAAAACAAAATGGTGGCTGTTTTAAATGCGAAGATTGAATAATTTTGAGTTATTTTTTCCCAACTTCAACGTTTAAGGTGCATGCTTTGAACACTTGATTCAATTGAATGAATGACTGAAGATGAGTACCTACAATTATTGCTCATAAGTGAAACAAGTCAAGGAGGTGGGAGAGAGCTCCTAGCAAAAGGGTTTTGTAACCATTCTAGGATTCGATTGGCCATGAATCGATGATTTCAGTACAGGAGAGTGGCCCCTGAAAAAAAACCATCAAACGTAGCCGATATGAGCATGAAATGAAAGTCTTCATGGGAGCTTTTCAAAACGGTTGTTAAACTGTCAGTTTTTGCTTCAGTGGGGGCACAGGGGGGAAATACATGAAAAATGTGTTTCCTCCGTCGTGGATGGACATCTGAAATAATTACCAAGGGATATGTTTATGAGTATAACAATACCAAAAACCTCAGAAGTTAAAATTCGTTCAACTTTGTTAATAATAGTATGATCTTCGTATTTCATATTTTCTCCAATAAAATCGTCTTTGATATGTTTCTTGATTTGATTCCATCCGGTGACTGCATTTTGTAAATTGAATACAAAACCCTTCTGACATGAGCGTAGGTCTGTTTACCCAACTTGTTTATATTATTTAAAAAAGTTGTTATATTCCTATTTGAGTGTTCTAATAGTGTTGTAATTTTTATGTTTTTACCGCGAGAGGTCCCTGAGCTATTAAAAATAAATTAGGTAGACAGAACTACGCTCATGTTGGAATAATTTTGTGCTCACCTTACGATATGCATACACCAATATTGAATATGATCAAAAATAACTTTAACGACATCTACAGAAAAAAGTTGCATTATAAAAAAAATGTTTACTTCATTTTTACCTGCTGGCTGAATAAAATCTGGAAACAAGGAGAAATTCCAAGCAAAAGTGTAGCGTCAAGTTTGATAGTAGGTCCGAATGGCAGAAAAACCGTTCATTGTTTTTGTTGCATTTGGCAAACTTACAAATGACTAGCACCTTCGTAAATACGATTTTACTTTATTTAAACTTCCAAAAAAATCATCAAGGATGTCAAATAAGGATCTGGCTTGACCGCATTGATCTTTTCTCTTTAGCTCTGATCGTCAGGATTTGCTATACGTTGCAGTGCTGATCTCTCAAATGGTCAAATTGCTCGATCAGAGGCAAGGAATGAAATGACGTATACCTCGATCACAGAGCTGTTACAATAAAGCCATGCCATTCAGTAGCATGACTAGTTCCATTCAGTAAGGAACCTTCTACTCACTCAATGATAATAAACCTTACCCAGGGATTGAAAATGTAAGCCTAGATGTAGCTCTGTTGATGACACCTTAATAGGATCAGTCCTAACCACCCAGATAAGCAGACATGTCAAGAGAGGAGCCACGGTTGACGTTCTCGCTCACACTGATCACTGCCTTGTGGTCAAATTGCCATTACCGCTCATCCGACATCCCTCCCTCGGATGAAACTACTCACGCCCTCGGTCGTTTTCGTGATTTTTCCCAGTAACCACTTTATGGATGGAGTGTTGTCTTCGCTTATGATAACCACTGTTTTTGGGACTGCACTGTAGTGTATCTGTCTCCACTTCACATGATGCTGCATATGAGTCTGATACTCCTGCGACCACCGTTGGTAGAATTCAGGTTTGAGGTGGTTTAGCAGTTTCCATCGAGCATGAGAACTAACAGTAACTGGCTCCGCACGATCTTCCACCATGGCTGTGAGGGGCTCTCCAATTAAACAATGTGCTGAAGTATCAATGGTTTGGAATGATAACAACAACTACCAATGCATGCAACTCTACCACGGTAATGTATGCTCATGGACAAGCTGATTAAATGTGCGTGCTCGACAGGTTTCCCATAATTTAAGAAAACAGTCTATGTCTGGCTCGAGTGCACTAGACGCACTGCCGCACAGTTGATCTCGCGAGTTAAAATTAAATTGTAGCACTACAGCCCCTTTAAGAGCTTCACTTAGAGATAGTTAGAGTATCTCATTACTATGATCAAATGTGTCGGCACTCCATAAGGTGATCAGTATCATGCTTTGGCCATCTGTTCGTCCACTCAAGTATGATACGTTCTGATTTTTAAACCGGCAAAAATCATAACTGAATGGGCTTTTTGTCTGTCCGAAGAATCACTCGAACTAAATCTCGTCACCGCCAACGAGAGTCAAACCAGGGGCCATCAGCTTACGGGATGAATACTCTAACCACTACACTATGTGGATTATCTTGCAAGTTGCTTGCTCTTGATTGGCCAAAAACGCTGTCTCGTAGTGGATGTCAGTTATTTGTAGCTTAGTGAATGGATGCTTCAAAGATAGCAGCATCGGGTGCTTAGCGTTGAACGCATTATCGTATATAATTATCGTATCGCTTTACCGTATCTTTATTGTTACAATTTGCGTATCACATTACATTAATACTTACTTTTGACATTTCTTCGCTGATTCTATTTATTTTTTTATATTTATCTTACCTCTAGCTTCTAATTAATCATCACAGTAGCATACCTTTGGCTTTAATAAATAATTAATCTTATAATTGACAGTTTCAATAACCGTTCCTGCCTTTATTCAAAATAAAGAAGACCTCTTTTACGAGTACACGGGCCCCACACCAAGCGGGTGAAACCTCCCTGTGGGTTGGTGAAGCTTCGCCAACGACGCAAGCAATGATGCAATCCAGCACTGAATTGACAAATCTCAAGCGTAGAGCCTGTGCGAGAAAAGGAAAGAAAGCGGCGGTGGCGCGTCAGTTCATAATTGCACAACGACCAATGCGGGTCGAAAGTG
Organism: Odontomyia ornata; assembly: GCA_963969285.1. NCBI lineage: Eukaryota > Metazoa > Arthropoda > Insecta > Diptera > Stratiomyidae > Odontomyia > Odontomyia ornata. The sequence goes on from OZ017743.1 coordinate 43,602,392, forward strand.
CTCGAGAAAGAAAAGAATATACTTAATCGTGTTGTTTCTGCATCAAAATTGTTAGTTGTGAAGTTATAAGACATTACTGTGACAAAAGTTTCCTTATAATACTACGAACTCCCCGACTAAGTTATACTTTCAAAAGTATGAAAAGACCTTGAAAAGTTAGAAATGTTGATTCAGTTACTGTTGCTGTGTTTTGTAATGTATGTGGCCTCAAATATCAATCCCCAATTATTGAACAAAATAGAACATAGTAAATGAACCGTGACCATTAAAGATAATCATGTACCCGAGCACCCCGATTCGCATAATTACTCAGCGCTCTTAGCGAAATTCCTCACGCCGTGTGGTCGTCCGAGTGTGGATCTAAATGGGTTGATTAAATATTACCAAGGATAAATGGTACACATCATTATTGGCTGAGCCAAACTTCGAGGCCCAGGCATGCGTGATGATTGCCAACCAAATGGAATATTTGGGATGGCCATTTAATCTCCACTGTGTCACAGAAGCCACCGAAGATATATGCAATTCATTGAGGCAAGTAATTTTTGGCGTTTTTGTTTTAAAATTAAACATTCTGAATTCTGTACGATGTTCAAGGGGTGCATTTGCACCAGCTGGATTTTATACTAACTAGAAGCCCACGTTTGCTTAGCCATCGCGCATTAGGCTCCAACGTCTATTTTGGCAATTCTGGAAATACGAGGAATCCGCCAAATATTCCCAAATAATTGATAAAGAAGTTATCCCTTCGTAGGTATGTATCATGCAATAAGTCTTGATATATAGTGTAATTAGATAGTGGTGGTGCAAAACCTTAGGAAATTATAACAATAACTGAAGTCGACAAGTGATTAGTGAATTTAAATTTATTTAAATTGTTACTTTTGATGATAATTCTATGCTTTTATAATTACGTCAAGGAATGGGTTAAACCATAAAAAAAAAACCTCCTTTTAGTTAACAATTTGCATACACACATATATAATAATATCGGTCAATATTAAGCAGAATTATTTCAGGTATAGCGTCACTGAATAATAATGTTAATATTTATGTGATGTGGCCTTGAGTATGCATAAGAGCATTTAGAAGTAAAGAACAATGAACCATTGGGTAATGAATCGGCCCTACGTACCTGCCGACTCGCACACATGCCCATTACTACCATACGGCTTTCTAGCGAACGTCAGCTTTGGATATCATTCCCATCCTACGTCAGTTTGATTCAAGGCATGTCATCCGGGCCAGACGGCAGTGAGATTCGATAAATGTCATCCGGACAGACGGCAGGACGGCCTTAGGAAAAAACAAAAAAAGTACGCAAACTTCGTGAGAAAGCCAAGATCAACCTCAACGGGAGCACGGCCTAAAAGGAGAAAAGAAAAAAAGCACGCGGCTGCATCGACGCCCAGTCATAACCTCATCTGGCAAACGGAGAGGTTGTTGCCCATTATTGAGTGCAAACGGAAATTTCGTCTGGTCCCATCAGGTAATGTGACGCCACAAAACCGCTTCGGGAGCATGCGCTGCAATGAGCGGAAAATACCATTTGAGTTTTCGGAAGGTTAGTGATATTTTCTTTTGGTGTTGAAGATGACTTGAAAGAAGTGTTAAGGTTTATGCCACCTATAGGCTATTCTTGCATCGGCGACATGCAGCAAAGATGCTACACAAATACAAAAATTAGTCCTGCCCAATTCAGTGATATGAACACAGCCTAGAATCTTTAATTTTTCGTTTTATGCAATTTGATGAGTTTAGTAAACATCCTTTTTGATCGAGGCTAGGACATTCCATCTTAAATTTAATGAATTTCGGATCACGCACATGATATCCGTTCATGCTCAACAGCGAATCGAAAGCTTTAAGAAATGATTATATGGATTGTGTAAATAATAGCAGGTAGGACAGACGTAGATGACATCAACATTCTGTCACGGTCACTAACAACTACCAAAGAACTCTTCCTGAAACTCGACAGCGAAGCAAAACTAGTAGGGCTACAAATCAACGAAAACAAAACAAAGCTCATGACGCAATCGAGGAAAAATACCCCAAATACCCAAAATATCACACTTGGCGAGTACAGTACCGAAAATGTTAGCAAATTTATGTATTTAGGTGCCAAAATAACAAAAACAGGCAATGAGAGAGATGAAATACACCGAAGAATACAGCTCACAAATAAAATATTTTATTCAGTATTGACGATCTTGAAGACCAGCTGCATACACAGGAAAACAAAGCTCCAAGTATACAAATCTGTGATCAGACCTGTGTTATGCTATGGGCGTGAAACATGGACCATAACCCAAGCATCCGCAAATATATTGAACGCCTTTGAGTGACGGGTCCTGAGGCGAAAATGCGGAGCGAAGCTAGACGGGGACCAAAGGTGAATTCGATACAGCCATGAGCTGTATGAAATTTTTGACGAACCGGAGGTCTCAAGGATTGTAAGACTGTAGAAACTGCAATGGGCTGGACACATGAATCGTATAGACGAACAACGGATACCCAAGAAGGTATTCGTAGGGAGAACTGAAGGCAGGCGGCCAGTGGGGAAACCGAGGAAACGCTGGTCTGACTCGGTCGACGAAGACATTTCATCGCTGCTCGGATTTTGGAATTGGATGACGCGGTCAACGGACCGAGACAGTTGGAGGCGTTGTTTGCAGGAAGCGAAGGCCCGAAAGGGGTGTAGTGCTAAGAAGAAGAAATAATAGGAGGTACGTTGCGGGATAGGTCATTTTAAAGGTTAAAGGAGATCGCATTAGGATGATTATCCTTAATTTGATAGACAATTGTAATAAGAAACGGGATGCATCATGTATATAATTTGTAAATAAGCATAATTACATTCATATTTAATTCAAAGATAATTGAGTCCAAGACATTCCTAGTGCGAAAATGTATTAAGATCTAAAAAAGAAGACTTCATAGTAACTCGTTCCAAACATGCGCAATTTTTTTGCCCTTGTCTCCAACACTGCATTTCAATGTATCAAACAGAGAACCAGCTTTTAAGGAAATAATTTACTTACGCGAAAATTAAGACGTAGAATATGCATCAACACTACGCATGGTTTGAATTTGATTATGATTTGAATTCTCAGTTCCATGTTTGAGGTTGCTGCTCAGCGTAGCATCACCGGGCATAGAGATATTATTTAAACAGAACTTATTTAACTCATGAATAAGTGTATAAAAGTATAATCTTACTTACAATGCTTAGCAATGGAAGAATATTTGAGTAAATTTATCCTTAACCACTTATGAGATTGCTAAAAACATTTTTTTTTTTTTTTTATTGAACCGACTGATTTATAAATTGAGTTGGCTAAATTTCAGGTATTTAAAATATAAAATAAAATATGAACTGCATATAACCTCATGCGCTGCATGCACCAAATGTGATTATAATGAAAGCACCATACATATTCGTACTAGCATACGAATTGGCTATTATTACGTATTTAAAGCCGCATCATAGAATTTGCAATAATTTAAGAAATTGACTGTACATTTTCATGTAAAAATAGCAAGGAAACATTCGTCACTGCCCTTCGTGTTTCACTATGAAAGCATAAGAAAAAACATGATGTAAACTATAGTAAATAAGTTAGAAAAATTTCCAATAAACCTCTGTTTAGGGGTTAGTGATACAGTCGAGTAATATGAGCACATACATATATGTTAATTTCATAAGTAGCTAAGAACTATATCTATTCAATTCAATTGAGACCAAACAGCTTCGAAGGTGACATGATATGAAAGAAGTTATATATTCTTTATTAAAAATAAAAAGACTTAGAAAAAAAGAGAGCTGAAGGAGAAAATTTTCAAGAAAGAATTGAGATTGAAATTAATTTTAATAGGTGTAAAGATAATCTGTAATTGACACATCAAGTATTTAAATCCTAATTAAGTATTACATATTATGATTTCGTTGGTAATTTTAGTATGATTTAATTTCCATACAAACAAAAACCCTTGCTTATTGCTCAGTAATAAAATTTAAAAGTATGCCAATTGAAATAAAATGAAAAGACACTGGCCGGTGTCTCACTGATAAATACTGATTGTTCGCAAAGATGTTGCTCTACGTAGGATATTGACCCTGACTACTAAACTTAAATAATTCTATCATTTAAAGATAAAATCATACAAATTTTAAAGTTGAATATAATTTTGAAAGAAACAAAAGTTAAGGTTTCATCAACAACATAAGAACTTAACGTAGTAATTTTTCATTTCAACGATACTGTAATAATTTGAATATTAGCATAGCATATCAACTTCCATATTTACAAGTAAATTCTACACCTAAACTTTGTCAATCTCAAGATTTAAATCAATAGTAGGATTTTGAATAATGTTTACTCCATACTCTCCCCTTATTGATAAATTTGGACAATCAACATTTGATAGAAAAATTAATTGACAAAACTTTCCATTATTTTTTGCGTAATATATTTGATGAAGAACAAAGCAAGAAAAAAAATCCTCTTTGGCAGCACCAGCCGGAAAGGTAAATTTTTCGTATGTAGCGTAACGTTTCGAAAAAGAAATTGGCTTATCTACTACTGGACTTCTTATTGCAATTTTTGTAGCACAACATGGGTATTTATTAACAGAAAGGATCTGCCGCCGTTCGTATTTGGAGACCCTTCATAGAGGCGCAAATATTTTGCTAATCAAATTGAGTTGCACACGTATGGATCACATATTGAAAATTGGCGGGTAATAAATTGTTATAAACATATTTATACTCGTTTCGCCCTTCTCACATTTGCTGTTTATATATTTGACAGTGGTTATCAAACATGGGTGATAACTTTTTGGCTTAAATAGCTCAAATAGTTAATTTCAAAAGATTTCCATAAAAGTTTAATCAGCACTTGCATTGCCATTAATATATACATTTTCGATTCTTTTCTGAACCAGCAGGGGCCGTCATTTTGAATTTTTATTGAAAACGGCTGCTAAAATTATTAAGCTGTAAATTTTCGAATTTTTTATTTGTCATCCGATTTGCATAATTAACTTAAATTGACTTGCCTTAATAACTTATAATTTCAAGTTTTATCGGAATCTGTTGAGAAACTTGGCTGCTAGAGGGCTACAGAAATAAAAAAAATGTTTATGTCACCCCCCTGTATGGGGAGACCCCCTTAAACACTTCAAAATATGTTCTTACACTGCAAATTTCAAGAGGCACCACTTTTGACCTACGTAGAAAATTTCCTCTTTCTAGCTCATGTGGTTTGCGAGAAAACTTGTGACACAAGAACAAACGGACGGACAGACAGACAAGTCGCGATTTAAAATTTTTTAGGGTATTGTTAAAAATATTTTACAATATTTAAAAAATATTCTGATTTATAAATACGTTCAAGATAAGTCATTTAAAACATTTCCATGAAAAAAATTCATTATTTCAGTTGCTACTAAAATAGCGAATTGCGCTTGTTCCTGACCTTTGGGGGCCGCCATTTTGAATGCATGCATTTGATTTTGGATAATTTTAAATCTTTGTGGGCTAGGACCTCATCAATCAATGTGCCAAATCTCGCTCAAATCGGAGTTTCACTCTAGACAGGGCAAAATAATTCAATTTTTAGTGAAAATGGCAGCTTAAAAAATTCGGTTTTAAATTTTCGACTTTTTTATTTTTCATTCAATTTTAATAATTTTCTGCATAATGCAAGAACATAGTACAGAGATCCATATTCTCAAGTTTCATCAAAATCCGCTGGAAAATGTGACCGCTAGAGGGCCACAAAAACCTGAAAAAATGCATATTCAAACCGCCGCTATTTTGGAATTTGCACATGCATGATCACCAAAATATCAAAAACTGTAGATCTAAGTAATGGCTATCTTAGAAGCCTTTGAAGTTTTGAGTTTCGACAGGCCGCCATTTTGTTTTTTGTGATCTGACATCCAGTTTGTTCATGTAATTCTTTAGATACTCATGATTTCTATCTAAATGCCGAATTTCATGAAAATCTGTTGAAAGCTTTGAACACTATTACAACAACAAAATTTTGCACGTTTTCCGACCTTCGAGCGGCCGCCATTTTGTTACATCACATACATTAGTGAACCTTTGTACCAAATTTCATCCAAATCGGAGCTATGCTTTGGTCAGAACAGAAATCACGATTTTTCGTCTAAAATGGCCGTCATTTTGTTTTTGCCCAGCCGATATAGCTGGTTCACGAACTTAACCGAGATATTAACCCAATACAACTTTTCTGAAAATTTGGTGAAAATCGAGGCAAAATTGCAACCTCTAGCGTGGTCACAAATTTCGTTATATCCCATATATATATATATATATATATATATATATATATATATATATATATATATATATATATATATATATATATATATATATATATATATATATATATATATATACGTATATATATATATATATATATATATATACATATATATATATATATATATATATATATATATATATATATATATATAAATATATATATAAATATATATATATATATATATATATATATATATATATATATATATATATATAGATATATATATATATATATATATTTATATATATATATATATATATATATATATATATATATATATATATGTATATATATATATATACATATATATATATATATATATATATATATATATATATACATATATATATATATATATATATATATATATATATATATATGTATATATATATATATATATTTATATATATACATATATATATATATATATATATATATATATATATATATATATATATATATATTTATATATATATACATATATATATATATATGTATATATATTGGTGAAAATCGAAGCAAAATTGCAACCTCTAGCGTGGTCACAAATTTCGTTATATCCCATATATATATATATATATATATATATATATATATATATATATATATATATATATATATATATATATATATATATATATATATATATATATATATTTCTCTCGAGAAATTTACCTAAAAATCGTATTGAAGTAGTAAAAAGAGTTATGTACTTATATAATATCGTATTTGAAGAACTATTTAAAAAAAATATATCTAATGAATTGCTTATCTGATAGCCAGACTTCCCTTTCCAGCCCGCCCGTTTTTTTCAGCAGGAGGGAGAGTGAACGGTAGGTATGCCGCTAAGAGGGTAGGGTTTTCAGAAATCCGCGGATTTCCAGTGTCGCGTCGCGTCCGGTACGCGGTAGCTTTGTTTGCCTTGTTTTTTTCTTAGCGTAGCATTCGTCGGGCTCGGATTAACGTAGTTTATTTTTCGGTACCGCGTCGGTCAAACTCGGGAGCGCGAAATAGAATTTAGTTTTTTTGATTGACTGAAAGGATGCAGAAAATATGGAATAAAGTAAAGTAGGTTTCTTTTCCGTATGTTTGTGTTTTCAGCGCATTTGAAACAGCCATTTAATGGTGGCTGAAATATGTAATTGGTCGTAATCCATTTAAAAACCTGCTCAGACTACACGTCTAGAACCAATGAGAGGTCGGTTCTGAATTCGTTCGTACAAATTAGACGAAAATCATTACAAGTGGCTGGTAAAATGACATATTGTGTAAAAGCTATGTCAAGCAATTAAAATTCCAAAACATAAACAAAACATTGAGCATAAAAATTCACTCAAAAATGAATAATGATCGATAAATGTGTAAACACCCATCACTGGAAATTTCAGTTAAAGTAAAACACATCAACTTTTAGTGATACATCAAATTATCATTTTTCCGTTTAGAAAGAATAATAGAATTGAATGCAATACATAAATAAACTCAATCGATTAATAAAGAATATTAATAATTATTGAATTAACTTAAAAATAATTCTTTTATTCAAAATTTAAAAGAAAAATATAATGTACTGAAGGCAAATGCAGGAGATGAGTGTGTGGGCATTGATTTCCTGGAGAAGATCGGAGTTGACACATGTTTCCTTAGTAAAACTTTCTTTTCTTCCTGACTTTCGGCCTTCTAATTGTACCCCCTTGTCGTCGCAGATGAGCTACCTTTTGCTATTCTCTTGAGGATTTCAATTGATTTTTATTGATCCCTTTTGGGCTACGTGCGTGACGTATCAGTCGCTCAGTCGATAGTTATATATTCAGATGATGTGTTTTTACGATATCCTCAGAGATTAGTAACAAGCTCCCTCTGGGTCCAGGAAAGATGCCAGTCATACCAAAGTGTCAGTTTGCTTGCTTTTCCGACCTAATGTATTGTATTTTGTCTGGGAAGTCTTTCTGCTGGACGTCACTCATAATGATTTCGGGTGCACTGGATAGTTTTTGTGCTTTGATTGCTTGGTTCCGCGATTGGGGAGGCTCGGGAGCTGGTTTGAGATGATCAATAAAACGTATCATGTAAGACACTATACGTTGCAGCCTCTTGAAGGAGCCCCCATGTTGAAGTTCGTGAATAAAACGAACATCAGCAGCCCTTTTTTTTGCCACCATTGCTGTTTTGATTCGTCTTCACAGGACCCACCAAGGCCGTAATCAGGAGGCTGGTCTAATTTCACTTCACTCAAGCCGGTGCCATACCACGTGAGAGGATGTCGACTGGATTGTCTCGGAAGCAACATGTCATCATTAGTTTCAGCCTCGAAAATGTTTGAGCAGCTGGAACTCGATTCACAGCGAATGTATTGTACAAAGATGCTGTAGAGTCTATCCACGCCAGGACAATTTAGGCATCAGTATGGAAGATATGGAAAACTTTCTCCAGGCTGAGCGCAGTTTTGACTCGTTTAGTCAGCTCCGCTCTTAATTTTGCAGCATTGAGTTCCAGGCATGGAATGGTTATCAGCTTGGCTGGAGCCAGCCATGATTTAGTGCACAGTAGCCTGATAACAATTTGACCGCTCCTAAGAGTTACTGTACGTATACCACAATACCACATGCCCTCTCGAAGGTGTCACAGAAGGTGTGCAGCTGTACCTGTGCGGGTTTCTTGCCTGGACTGAAATGTCGAGAAAATTGCGCCTGCTGCAGTGACGAAAGACCTTTGTGGGAATTGGACAATTGAACATGGTCAAGCTGCATTCCAGCCCTAATCCAAACGCCGTAGCTCCTGTAGGAACAGCTTGGCTGTAACGGTGACTGGAGGCAGAATGCGCAATGATTCGAACATCCTGGCAATGCTGTAAATGACTGTCTGCTTGGAGAACTTCACATCAATTGGTTCCAGGTTGATGTGAATCTGGAATTTGTCAGCCTTTTGACGCTACATTACTTCTACGTTATGATATCACCCTTCGAGAGAATGCTGAAATCCAGCTGGAACTGCTGGTTGGTGGGTCTAGTATGAAGGACGTCGTTCAAGGACACATTCATGGTAGTCTTGCTGGATGCATCGAGGATTGCTCGCAGATTTGTGGTGGTGCTGTCCGGTTGTACATTGCTGCGGTTTCCTTTCTTCCGCGTGCCTAAGCCAAGTGGACTCCCCCATCAATTCCTCGTAACGAAGCCTCAAGTCTGTGCTACATGTAGCAGATGTTTCTGTGTCACCCAACCTTTTGGAGTCCTTGCAAGAGGGAAGTCTCACCAGGAAACAACCGTCTGGTTGTCTATGCATTGTCTGAATAAAATGAGTTTCACATTCCCTTTCAATCAGCGTAAACTTTTGATGTGGATCCGGCACTTTCTCGATTTCTCAAAATTATTTGATGGTCTCACTCAACTTGGTGTCCTCTACCAGAACTCAGCATGTCACTGGTGAAGTTTGAAGTGTAGCCATCTCCACCTGCAACTGTCCATCCGAGTGACGTATTTTTGAGTACTGGAAACTTCAAACTAAACGCAAAATGGCTAAAATTTCACAGACGTGCTTGGCGCTCAGTAAAAGACCTACTTTTTTCATTCAAAAGAAGTCAGGATTCACCAATCTGATATTCTTTGGAATATTCCATCTTGAAATGTTTAAACCCTGAAAAGGTTGAGGTGAAACGATCTTGCCCAAGATATTGGCCTCCACCTACGTGGTGTACCTCGTTAATCTGAGGTGCACGCCATGATTCACCCTGTTATATGTCTTCTACAATCAAGTTGATTTGTGACCCCAGATACAGCAACGCTTGGCATTCCGTTGTCCTATCATTGCTGCCGATCAGCCTGACGACGGTTGTGCTCAGGATTATGTATCCTTTGAATCGTTGCTCCATCAGAGTAATTGAAGCAAGCGATGACATGTCTGCTTGCAGCCTTGCGTGTTCCTTCTGCAGTATTGAACTTGAAGTTATCACCTTGGCCTGCCTGGGCTAACTATCTCCCTTCATGTGCAACAGAGTGTTGTAATTTTTGGCACAATCTTTGCAATTTCTGGCAGCGCAGTTGAAAGTTTTATGTCCCTCTGGAAGGTAGTTGATGCGTCGTTTTTCCAACTGAACGAACTTTGATGTTTTCGAGGCGGTGATCTTAAGGAACTCCAGGCAAAAATAGAATGGGTGATCCTGCTCACAAACCAAGCACCGGGAAGTAACATTGACGACAATGGGTGTCTTAGTACTCTTTGTACGAATAGTGTCCAGTTCATTTGGCCTGCTACCCAGTATCTTGAGCACCTGAAACAATATCTCCAATAAGTCCGAGTTTTTGTGGACAGGACAACGATAGCCCATAGAGCAATTCGACTTCCTGATCAACAGATGTAGCAGCATCTGGGCATCTGTATGTTTTCCAGGCTTCTAAGATATGTAGAGCCAGGATTGCCGAAACTAATGGATTCTCGCCCAAATGGGATGGTAGACTGAGCAATTTGTTTATGATTGCCGTAGCGTTCCTTTGATTGTCGTAGCGTTCCTTCAAATTGCTCCAAGCTGCGTCCTAGTTGTCCTCCAAAAGCGCAAAATTTCTAACAAGTCCCTCAGCTTTTCTGTAAGGTTGACCTTGAGCCACCATAGCCCGTAGTAATTTTACATTGGCTGGCTATGCGAAATTTGGCTGAAAAAAATCGTAAAACTGTTACCAGTGTATGTAGTCTCCATTAAAGGTTTAGGGCGTTACTTTCATTATGCACAAATCAAGGGTCTCATAGTCGGAGTCGGTAGTGTCAATTTCTTTCAGCCCTCTTTCCAGCAGAATCAGTAAATTTTGAGAGACTTTTTCAAGCAATGCTTACTGCATACTATCATCGAAAAAATTCTGGTAGATTCAAATACCCAATTATTCTTAAAAAGAATTCATTATCACATTGAAGTGGCACAGCGTTCTTACGAGGCCAGAATCAATCAGCGATAATGTCTCTGCCCCTTCATTCTGCCGCCGCTACTTTGCTGAGAAAGAGTCTATTCATCCGACGGCCCCTCGATCGGTACCACAATGTGCTTCATGGCCAACATTTGCCCCTTGAAATGTTGTTGAAACCGTAGATAGTTGGCCTGGGAAGTCTTGTGTAATTCGCTCGTGAAATACTCATGAGCCACTGGGACTTCTGGCAGTGGTCGGATCTTTGTATTATACCTTTCGAATGCCTCTCATTACTCATATGCGTCAAGTCATCGCAGTTCCTCCGCATAGTATCCGGCCTCTAGCTTGCGTGTCACCAAGTCCTTTTCAGGGGTTTGTACTAAAATACAAAACCCTATTGCAATCACGACCTGTTCCGTCTGTCCGTCCGTCTGTATGTCACAGCACTTTTTCTCCGAAACTGTAGGAGCTACAGCCATGAAACTTTGTAGAAAGGTCAGAAGTGGCGACTTCTTGAAATTTTTGGGGGTGGGGAAACTTTTCAAAGGGGTTTCAGGGGGGCTCCCCATATAGGGAGGTGACCCTTCAAAAAAAAAATTTCACCATTGGTAGTCGAGTAGGATGTCGTTGGAAAGGTCTCAATGGATCTTTTCAAAACAAGTCTTAAATTGCCGTATCTGTATCGTGGAGGGCAGGGGAAGGGGAAACGTACGAATTTTTCACGTACCCCCCCCCCCCCCCCCCCCTCGCGATTGAACACCTTTCATCCGAAAAATCTGAAAAAAATCATTAATGTAGGTCTTTAAGAGTACAATAACAACAAATACACGAGATGTCCAAATTCACTCAACTTTGTTAGTAATAGTATGATTTATCGATTTTACATTTTTTTGAACAAAATCTTAACGGTATCCTTAAATTCAACGAAATGATATACAAATGACTATTCATAAGATTGACCTACCCTGCAAGGTTCATAAAGGTTGAATATTATTTGACAAAGTTATAGTGGTTTGAATTTTCCTGTTTTACTATAGAGCAATATGCGCTGTATTACTATGGAACCATATGGCTATGGAACAATATGCGCTTTTTACCAACTCAGACACTACAGGTTTGCTAGGATTTGCATGAAAGTTTCAGGAACGATAGGTATTGTAAATAGCTTTGAGAATTAGTTCAGCTAGTGGTATCAGTAATCGTACAACAAAATGGTGGCTGTTTTAAATGCAAAGTTTGAATAATTTTGAGATATTTTTTCCAAACTTCAACGCTTAACGTACATGCTTTTAACACTTGATTCAATTTAATGAATGACTGAAGATGAGTTCCGACAATTAATACTCATATGTGAAACAAGTCGAGGAGACAGGAGAGAGCTCCTAACAGACGGGCTTTGTACACGCTGCAGGGGTCGAAAAAAAAGTGTTGATTACAGTACAGGGGAGTGGCCCCTGAAAAAAAAATTTCATCAAAGGTACCCGATATGAGCATCAAATGAAAGGTCTTTATGGGAGATTTTCAAAAGAGTCCTTAAACTGACAGTTTTTGCTTCACTGGGGGCACAAAAGATGTGATTCCCCCCTCGCGATCGGAAAACTTTGATCTAAAAAAAACTGAAAATTAAGCGAGATATTTATGAATACAACAATAACAAATGCCTCAGAAGTCAAAATCCGTTCATTTTTGTTAATAATAGTATGACCTTCAAATTTTACATTTTCTCCATTAAAATCGAATGGATGCCTTTAAACCCAACCTTACGCAAGGTCCTAGTACTGTGTGAGTTTGATGAAATTCGTATCATATTCACGGAAGTTATATTCATTTGTAGTTTTGCCAATTACAACAAATATAATACATTATTTTAGTGTTTTATAGACTTTCCATCGAATCGGACACTGCAGTTTTGATTTGATCTTCTTAAAATTTCCAAATAAGATCCATGACAATAATGCTTTTGGAATTACATGACTTGAGAGATTTCTGTTGGTTGAAAATGGAGAAACAATGGATTTTTTTTTAAACGAGCAAATCTCTTTGAAATGTTTCTTGATATTATTCGTTGCTGGTGATTGCATTTTGTAAGTTGACTACAAAACCCTTCTGACATGAGCGTGTCTACCCAACTTGTTTCTATTTGCAAGGTCTTTGCTGTGAGGCCAATCCATCTCGAGGTCCTGTTTGTGCTTTCAACCTCCTCCAATTGGGTGAACATCGGAACAATGCACGTCAAGCGATTCGCGTAGGTGCTCACGGCAGGTGCTCCACTGTAGGTCGATGCACAAGGGACAAAAGAACTGATAGCTCTAGACGTTATGAACTCAACTATGAGCACCGTTACGACTGCTTGTAGCGCTTTTATGCTCTGTTAAAAACCCTGTCACGGCAACTGCAATCACTCAAAAGCAAAAGAAGTGTCACAAGCTCCGGCGTGAAGCTCAACGGACATGGAAGGGTGATGAGGCAATTAACTGGGTAGCAGCATATACGTTGGCCACTGAATGCCCTTGCAAGTTGATTATCCACAGCAAGGTTCACTTTTGGCAAGATCTAGTGGACATTGTGAACAAGGATCTATGGGGGTTTACCTACAAGCTAGCTATATGGTAGCTTGGTACCTTATGGACGCATTGCATATATTAAGTGGTAAAGATGGATAAGACAGTGCGGGAACTTTCTTCCACCCATCCCGTACGTGTTCATGCTGTCAACGGTAAAACATAAATCGAGTATCCACTGTTCACACGGCCAAATTTAGAAGAGGCAGTCCTTTTATTGAAAGAGTAGAAGGCACCAGGTTAAGATGGTGTTCCAGCTAAGGTGTTATATCACTATTGTCCTAACTTGCTACTCAGTACATTCAACGCTTGCCTACGAGGCGGAGTTTTACCAGTACGTTCCACCAGCTGACAAGCCTCATGCTGATCAGCAAGAGGAAAGGAAATACCGGATCACCATCTGCATACCGCCCGTTATGCATACTAGACATGGCTTGAAAAGTGCTAGAGAAATTCATCAAAAGAAGGCTCAATGACGCAACTCATGCTGTTGGGGACCCAGCGTTTTGGCAGCATGGATTTAGAGCAGGACACCCTAACATTGATGCGATTGCAAAAGTGATGAATGTGGTCCAAAAGGCAGAGACGCAAGGCCGCTGCTTATGCGCTAATTAAGAGACTAGGTGACTGCTCGTGGGTTCACACTTAAACTAGGGAACACCGGAGTGGTCAGTTTGACAAAGAAAAGAATCTCTGAAGTAAGGATGAGCAGCATTGAAGACTGACGACTCGAATCCATTGGTAAGTTCCGGTCATTCGACTGTCAATTTGGCCTTGGAGAGGAGTTCGATGCCGCCCACTATATCCTACTTTAACGTAAATCGTAACAACCCTTGCCAACTAAAATCTCCAAGCGACTAACTACGATACCGTGAGGCGTACCAAAAGCACTGAACCAATTAGTTGGGGATTACATAGAACCCCAGACACTCGATGATATACTCACTTTTAACTTCTTTTTCCGCTAAGAATATGATACAATCGAAGAGCATGTTTAACTTAGCCATTTACATTCGATAAATTTTTCTTCTCAACATTTTTGCTTTACCGTTTGATTGTATTATTTTAACCTTATTCTTTTTTAGGGCTTTGTAAAATAATTTTACAAACCCCTACTAAAATCACGCCTTGTCTTTCCGTCCGTCTGCCCGTGTGTGACAGCACTTTTTCTCGCAAACTACTTAAGCTAGAAACATCAAATTTTGTATGCAGGTGTAAAGTGGTGCTCTCTTTAAATTACATTTACAAAAAAAATTAGAAGAATCGCCCCCGAAAAAAAAAATTCATCAAAGGTAGCTGATGAAAGATCTTGATGAGAACTTTTTAAAACAGGTCTTAATTTGACACCTTTGGCTTCGAGAGGCGCGCAGGGGGAGGAAATACATGAAAATTTGGTGTCCCCTCCCTCGCGATTAGACACCTGTGATCCGAAAAGTCTTTAAAAAAATATGGAGGTATGTGTTTATGAGTACAACAACAATAAATACCTTAGAACTCGAAATTGACTCAGCTTTCTTAATAATAGGATGATCTTCGAATTTCACGTTTTCCTCAATCAAATCGTGAGTTTAAACTCAACGAAATTCGATATTTAAGTAGTGTTATAAAAGTGCCCCATTCCTAGCAAATTTCATGGATATTCACGGAAGTAATAGCCATTTGTCATTTCTCCAATTACAACAACAATAACACGCGATTTTGGTATTTTGTAGACTTTCCATCGACAGTGCAGTTTTGATTTGACCTTCCTAAAGTGTTCATATAAGATCAATAACATAAATGCTGTTGGAAATTCATAATTTGAGTGATTTTTGTTAGATTTCAATAAAATAGCGACCGTTGAAAGTGGAGAAATAATGAATTTTCTTTTAAATGTGCACATCTCTTTGACATGTTTCTCGACTTCATTCGGTGCTGGTGATAAGAAACCCTTCTGACACGAGCGTCGGTCTGTCTACTCAACTTTTTTCAATCGGTGCTGATACTCTCCATCTCTTGGGCGAACCCCTTTGGTGTTCTACAGCCGCCCCATGTAAGAATTATGGGCGACGATTTCCCGGACAAGAAGAAGGCACAATCACCAATGATACCACTTAACATCACCGGGGCCCGATACGGCTGGGTACTGACCACACTACTCACTTTGCACCGCCACTCACTTCCCACCGCCACCAGTTAAAACAATATCTACACAATATACTATATCATTGGGGCCTCCAATATTGTGATCGAACCCTCTTATTCGCCAATTTCATTGAGTAGCCTCTCCGAGTAACGTTGTGCCTGAAATCCTTTATTCGCGACTTTCAATCAAAAGTTCCTTTTTTAGGGTTTCGTAAAATAATTTTGCAAAACCTTACTAAAATAGCATCCTGTCTGTCCGTCCGTCTGTCACACCTATTTTTCTCGCAAACCATATAAGCTTAAAAACATCAAATTGTTTTCTTAGGTGTAAAGTGGTGCCCTCTTAAAATTGTGCAATTGTGGTGCCATTGCAAAAAAAATGTTATAAAGTATTCAAAGGAGGTCTCCAAATACAGGTGTGTCCCCCCTGAAAAAAAAATTTCATCAAAGGCAGCCAATATGGGTATCAAATGAAAAGACTTGATGAGAACTTGTCAAAACAGATCTAAGACTGACATTTTTTGCCTCGAGAGACGCACAGGGAGGGGAAATAAAACTTGTTTATCCTGCCAAATTGTAATTAAAACATGAATTTCACCGAAAGGCCAATCGCTTTATCACAAATACTTTTAGATTCGTAAGCACTATTTGAAGTTTAAATTTATTTCGAATGACAATTTACAAGTTAAAACCGAGACGTGCAATCATTCGCTCATTGTCTACTACTGCTCCAATTTATCACTCCACACACACGTCTTCATCTTCCAAACGTGCCGACGTTGCATCATGGCAAAATGATGCGTTCCCACTGTCGCCAGACGCAACGTCAGCAACATGCATGCCTATAATTGTATATGCATTGTCATTATGTTCTGTGCAGTTCAACACAAACACGATTTGCCCTACAAGCGATCAGTGCAATATGTGCATTATGCTTATATTGCATAGTCGATAGCGTGGCAGACCATTAGGACAATATGCGGCAAAGATGAAGGTGCGGAACAGTGTTGGGATATTGAAAAAAAAAATTAAAAGGAGATTTGGGCTATGAAAAGAAGGAGATTGGGGTGAAAAGAAGGAGATTGTTTCATGGGAGCATTTCTTCAAATATATTCAAAAAAGCGTCGTATGAAATAATATTATCTATTTTCAATATGAAAAAAAATCACAAAATACATTCTAAATTCATTCAACTTGTATTCAACATAAGGTTACGTTCATGTTAATTTTCATAATTAAAGATACATGAAACCGATCCCTTTCCTTAAAAGTTTAATAATGTTACTGTGGGCAAAAATTAAATGATTCCATAAATATAAATGGTTAAATAGAAAAGATAGTGTAATAATGAAATATGATGGAATGTTATATTAAGTAAACATATCATTTATAACAGTTTGTACTCATCAGGCATCATTTATTAAATGCATACATATTTGCATTAAAAATCCTTATCATTCTATTGGACAGTTCAAAGCTAGTGCAATTTTTATCCTGAAGTTTTAGAAGCCCTTTAGCTCTTAAACAAGCTGTAATACTTTCATTCCCTAGTCGTTTTTTTAGCTTAGTTTTAATGCAATTTATATTTAGAATATGCGTTCAACATTGGCGGAAGAATGAGGCAGGCTGAGCACTTGAAATACAAATTTAACTAAAGTTGGAAACGCAATGTCTCCACCAATTTCCACAGATGCCATCTCTTTTATCAACATTGGAAGCTGTTTCCAATTTCCACATTCACGATTCACCGTAAGTAAATGGAAGCAAATACTAAGCCCTTCACACACGCTCAGCTATGATGTCAATAAAAATTTCCAACAATAGTGGCCATGGATACTAACATCACATTCGTTTTTCGTAGTGGACGAGAATCTTCAGTTGCAGCTTAGACCAGATCACAATTAGTTACATATATACATCATATGTATTTGACCATAGGATATTATCTTTAGAGCATTTTTCTTTTTCCTTTATTACTTTGTCGGC
This sequence comes from Odontomyia ornata, assembly GCA_963969285.1. Classification (NCBI taxonomy): domain Eukaryota; kingdom Metazoa; phylum Arthropoda; class Insecta; order Diptera; family Stratiomyidae; genus Odontomyia; species Odontomyia ornata. The sequence continues at coordinate 43,620,311 of OZ017743.1, forward strand.
AATTCAAAGGATTTCAAAGGACGGGTGCGAAATAGTTGTAAGTAATTAAGATGCCAGAGTTATTTTAAGGATTACTGTATGTTTATAGAAGATAAACAAATTGTCGGAGAATTATTAATTGTGCAATGTTCAATAGTTACACACTCTGTTGGGTATGCTATCGTAATTACCGAAACTTTTTTTATTACTTTTATGATTTTAAAGGACGGGTGTGAAATAGTCGGAAGTAATTAAGATGCCAGATGTACTTTAAGGATTATTATATGTTTAGAGAGGATAAGGAAATTGTCGGCAGACCAAAGAGATTTGATAATTGTGCAACGTTACTGTTTTATGACATGGCAATAAATATATGAAAAAAAGGACATAGAAAGTAGGAGTAAGTTAAGTATAAATAGGAAAATATCATGTGTAACGATTTAGTTAACACCCGAAATTCAAGGAGAAAGTATATTCTTTATCAAAAAAACTAATTTTTGATTTTTATTTAAGGAAAAAGTATAAGGCATTTACGTCTTAACTTGTAATTGGCGCAGTCGGCATTGCACTTGATAGACACTTAGTTTTTGCTGAATTTAGCTCACAATTGGTGACACTGGACTTCACAAAACGATAAGTGTATGAATCAAGTGAACGAGTGAATCAACCTCCTCAGCCAGTGGACTTTGGAAGATCAACAAGAACTTCAAACGATGGACTTTTCAAATGTAATGAAGTTCATTTCAACCCTACCAGCTTTCGATGGCAACCAGGATGACCTTCATCCATTTATTCAAGCGGTCAACGCAATTTCACCACATATAATGGCTAACAAAAACAGCGAAATATTGTTCCAGCAACTGTTATCAAAAATCGTTGGACAAGCACGCGCTAGTCTAAACTGTCATACGGTTTCAACGTGGGATGAACTGAAAAGCATCTTAATTAGGCATTTTGACACGCATGAGTCGGAAATTCAACTTATTGGAAAAATGCAAGCTGCAAGATTCACAACGGGAGCTCAATTTTACAATTACATACGTAAGTGTTTAAGCAAAATTCATAATAAGATAAAATATGGTGCAGATTTAAGCGAAGAAGTGAAAATTGGCAAAATTAGTTTATATAAGTGTTTAGCTAAGGATATATTTGTGAACAAGTGCCCCGAATCTTTGCGTGGAATCTTTTGTGCGCGAAATCCTGACCCGCTTAAAAAGGCCTACGAAATTTTAGTAGAAACAAATTACGTTAATTTCTTGGTTGAAAAAAACTTCAATCAAATGAATCGTTCTAGTGATAAAGTTTACGCCTCTACTAATCGATTTAATAATACCCAACGGCAGCCACCTTCAAATAACTTACGAGGATCTAACTCTAATAATTTTCATTTTGCAAATCGGCCTTATATGCCTATTGATGATTTATCAATGAACACTATCCGCTCAGAGGAATCTAGTCTCCATACGCAGGATTTTCGTATAGATGCCTTGGGCAAAAATTAACCAATTATCGAACTTACAGTGGGAGGTCAAAGACTTCAATGTCTTATAGACTCAGGATGTTCAATATCACTCCTTGACGAAAAAATTGTCCCCGAATATCAGAAAATTCTCTTCTCATATCCCATTATTATATCCTCAATAAACCAAATTCGCAAAGTACCCACTATCTCCGTACTCGCTTTCCTGAAGAATTTGGATCAATGGCATTCGTAGAATGGCATCTTTTGCCATTTACCGATAAGAATTTCCATACTATTATAGGAAATAACATCTTATCTGACACAGGTACACTTATTAACCATAAAAATAAAACGGGTATCACTCCGGAACACGTTCTATATTTTGGCGAACAAACAGAATGAATTTATTTCTCGGAAGCACTTAAACATTTCCCATAAAGTGAAATTCATCCTTGTAAAGAACAGTATACAGAAGAAGAGTATAATTTTATAAATCGTATAACCAAAGAATTTTCTGACTTGGAATACGACGAAAAACGGCCATTAACGTTTACATACAGCATCAAGCATTCTCTTCCCCTGACATCGAACCAACCAATTCATCAAAAAAATTACAGAATTTCGCAATCAGTCAATGATTTCGTTAGTGAACAAGTCAAGGAGGATTTGCGACAAGGAATTATACAACCTTCACAATCTCCTTACAACAATCCGATATGGGTTGTACCTAAAAAGGTGGGAAACACAGATTAGTTATAGATTTTAGAAAATTAAATAACTTAACTGTAGAAAATAAATTCCCCATTCCAAGCATTGACGGTTTGCTAGGGAAATTAGGAAACTGCCAATACTTTACAAGCATCGATTTGGCCTAAGAATTTCACCAAATAGAGCTTCAACCTGAAGACAGGCATAAAACAGCATTTTTCACGGCGATGGGACACTTTGAATTTTTAAGAATGCCATTCGGCCTTAAAAATGCACCGAGCACATTCCAAAAATTAATGAATAAGATTTTACATAAATACATTAATAAAACTTTTGTCGTATATATGGATGACATCTTAGTTTTTAGTACGTCACTGCAAGAGCATGAAATAGCCCTTAGAAACATCCTAACTGAGTTACGAAATGCCAACCTAAAAATTCAACTTTCTCAGACACATTTCTTATCAAAACATAATGAGTTTTTAGGTACCGTAATTACTCCTGCTGGTATTAAGCTGAATCCAGAAAAAATAAATGCTATCGTAAAATTTCCTATACCTACAACGACCAAGCAGATAAAAAGCTTCCTTGGCTTGACAGGATTTTGTAGGAAATTTATTAAAGATTATGCCAAAATAGCTAAGCCCCTTACCTTAAGGCTACAGAAAAATTCTAAAATCATTGTTTCTGATCCAGATTACATCGAATCTTTCAATCAATTAAAAAACACTATTATTAATGATCCAATTTTGGCTCGCTCGGATTTTTCGAAGCCATTTACTTTAACCACAGACGCTTCCCAATTCGCTATTGGAGCAGTTTTGTCTCAAAACAAAAAACCTATAGCTTTCGCGTCTCGAACTCTCAATCAATCCGAGACAAACTATTCTACGATTGAAAAAGAGCTCCTTGCTATCATATGGTCAACTAAATATTTCCGACCTTATTTATATGGTCAACACTTTACTCTTCTTACGGACCATAAACCTTTGCAGTATCTAGACAACATAAAAGAAGATAACGCAAAATTACAAAGGTGGAGGCTTAAGTTAAGCGAGTATGACTTTGAAATATCGCGTATAAAAGGAAAAGAGAATCATGTAGCAGATGCCCTTTCTAGAATAAAATTGGCAAACGCTTTTGATAATGAATCGATAGTTGCTACACAACATACTGCTAGAGAGGACAATCACAATTGTATTTATATTTCCGAAAGACCAATTAATTTCTACAGCACTCAAATATTTTTAAAACAGGGAAAAACAAATCAAGTCAAATTGATACAGAATGAAGGAAAACGAATACTGCATTTTATTTTTCAAGAGTTTACACAAGCAACAATGAAGTACATACTAAACAACCACATTGCCAAAACTGGCACAACAGCAATTAACTTTCCAAATAAATCCCTAATTATGATGCAAGAAGAGTATTCAAAGCTTTGTACCTCTAACAAAAAGTTTTCTGTAGTACAAGCAACAAAGAATCTCCATAACTGCAATGAAGTAGAAATTAAAGAATTGATAGCAAAAAATCATGTTAACTCAAACCATCAAGCGATTGAAAAAGTGTATCTAGATCTAAAGAACAAATATTACTTTCCAAATCTAAAAATTCTCAGAACAAATTATGTAAATGCTTGTAAAATATGCAAGCAATCTAAATATGAAAGAAACCCTGCTAAGCTTCCATTTAAAAATCCGCCGTATCCGGACAACATAAGAGATACTTACCACATAGATATTTGGTTCAGAGACAAAAATTCAGCCTATATTTCAATTATCGAAAAACTTGCGAAATTCTTGTTACTTGAACCAATAAACAACCGCCAATGGGATACTGTTAACCAGGCTCTTCGAAGCACGTTCAATAAAACTGGGAAACCGAAGAAAATAATCACTGACAATGAAGGCGCTTTGAACACACAAAAAACTAAAGATTGGTTAACTAATAACAATATATCATACCAGTTCGTATCCCTCCAGCATAAAACAGGTAACTCCGATATAAAAATAGCCCATAGAAGTTTAAACAAGAACCTGAGAACTTATCTTTTACGCCAACAACAAGAGGATAGAAACCTAATGGAACTGAATCCGGTACAAAAATCTGTTAAATACTATAATAGCACAATTCATTCCGTCTATAATGAAAAACCAGCCGCTGTATTTTTGCAGTAAACATCTAACCTCCTCTCAATCGTTTTAGAGCGAATAACAAGAAATCAGCAACGAAAAAAACGCATATCACAATAATAAAACATTAAGCGTTAATCTGGATACAGAATTCATAAAAAACCCTAACCCAACCAAACTTCAGCCCAGATATCTAGTAGCAAAAAGAAATCAGAAGATCCAACCCGAACGATAAGTCTAAAAAGATTACAACTTTAGAGTATCAACATTCCTAAATCCCAATGAGTTAGACCCGATTTATGAATCCCAAGTAACTTAAAACTACAATAACTTATTTACAGTTTTAGATTTATTGAAAATAGTTTTACTTAAGGAATAAGGAAATTCATCATACATTTAATGAACCATATAATCAAAACAAGCCCTTAGCAACAATAAAAATTTCGATTACTTAAATCTGAGGACAGATTCTTCACTTGAATAAGGAGGAGTTACATATGTACATCATATGTATTTGACCATAGGATATTATCTTTTCCTTTATTACTTTGTCGGCAATTCAAAGGATTTCAAAGGACGGGTGCGAAATAGTTGTAAGTAATTAAGATGCCAGAGTTATTTTAAGGATTACTGTATGTTTATAGAAGATAAACAAATTGTCGGAGAATTATTAAGTGTGCAATGTTCAATAGTTACACACTCTGTTGGGTATGCTATCGTGATTACCGAACCTTTTTTTATTACTTTTATAATTTCAAAGGATGGGTGTGAAATAGTCGTAAGTAATTAAGATGCCAGATGTACTTTAAGGATTATTATATGCTTAGAGAGGATAAGGAAATTGTCGGCAGACCAAAGAGATTTGATAATTGTGCAACGTTACTGTTTTATGACATGGCAATAAATATATGAAAAAAGGACATAGAAAGTAGGAGTAAGTAAAGTATAAATAGGAAAATTTCATTTGTAAGAATTCAGTTGACACTCGAAATTCAAGGAGAAAGTATATTCTTTATCAAGGAGAAAGTATATTCTGTATCAAAAAAACTAATTTTTGATTTTTATTTAAGGAAAAAGTATAAGGCATTTACGTCTTAACTTGTAACTAATTGTTTTGTTTTTGGATGAATGCAAAAAGAGTTCAAGGTTTTCTGGGTATTTTGTCAGAAAATTCTACCAAATGGAAAACAAAATGAACTTTGTAAACATTTTGACTTCTAATTTGCTTTCTTTTGAGTTCATATTAGGGGAAAAGCACCAACAAATTCCAAAACGTTTTTTCATTTATCATAAAAGCTGCTATGTTAAAATGAAGGAGAATTTAGGGTCTGAGAAGTAAATAAGGAGAAAATGTTCAAAAGAAGTAGATCTCCTTCCAAAGAAGTAGATATCCCAACACTGGTGCGGAAACACATATTGTTGCGCTGATTAAAGGGTCGGAAAAATTGGGATGATTGCGAGTTGAATTTCAGTATACATTGTAGATACTGATGCAATTGTTGTTGTTGAGCTAGCGTTTGCGACTTCTGTTGTTACGAGGGAATGCAGTGACGAATTATGTATTGCATGAGCCTTAATAACCTAGTTGCCTGATTTATCACTCTGATGGCTTTTGATGCTTAATGGTGAAGTGTTGATAGTCTAGAAAGTATTGGAAAAACTTCATAGAAGCAAAAGTTGTGGACAACTCTCAATTTTGCGTTCTGTAGAGTTAGTCCGATGAAGTGAGTTTATGGGAGAAGAACACCCATGTTTGCCAAATTTGGTTAACGAGTTATTCCAGCTTTGTGCCAATGGCTGTGAGGAGGCGTCAGTGATGAGAACCATTTTCACGGTCAGAAGCGGAAACGAGAGAAGTGTGACGTTAGCTAGCTAGGGTTTTGTAAGATAATTTTACAAAACCCTACTAGTTTCGCGACCAGTCTGTCCGTCTGTCCGTCTGTCCGTCCGTCCGTCCGTCCGTCCGTCCGTCCGTCCGTGTGTCACAGCAGTTTTGCTCGGAAACTACTGAAGCTAGAAACATCAAATTTTGTGTATAGGTGTAAAGTGGTGTTCTCTTCAAAGTTCAACTACAAAAAAATTTTATAAGGTATTTCAGGGGGTCTCCCCATATAGGAGAGTGACCCCCGAAAAAAAAATTTCATTGAAGGTAGCCGATATGGGTATCAAATGAAAGGTCTTGATGAGAACTTTACAAAACAGGTCTTTGTTTGGCAAAATTTGCTTCGAGGGGCGCACAGGGAGGGGAAATACACGAAAAATTTGTGTCTCCCCCCCTCGCGATTGGACACCTGTGATCCGAAAAATCTGAAAAAATCAAGATTATAGGCCTTGGTAAGTACAACAACAACAAATACGTTAGAAGTCGCAATTCACTCAGTTTTGTTAGTAATAGTATGATTTATCGATCTTATGTTTTCTTGAATAAATTCTTAACGGTACCCTTAAATTCAATGAAATTCAGTACGTAGATGTCTTTTTATAAGATTGACCAATCCTGAAAGTTTCGTAAAGATTGAATTATATTTAGCGAAGTTATAGCGGTTTGAATTTTCCTGTATTACTATGGAACAATATGCGCTGCATTTATTACCATGGCAACATATGGCTATGGAACAACATGCGCTTTTTACCGACTCAGACACTACAGTTTTGCTAGGATTTGCATGAAAATTTCAGGAATGATAGGTGTCATGAATATCTTTGAGAATCGGTTCAGCTAGTGGTATCAGTTATCGTTAAACAAAATAGTGGCTGTTTTAAATGCGAAGATTGAATAATTTTGAGTTATTTTTTCCCAACTTCAACGCTTAAGGTGCATGCTTTGAACACTTGATTCAATTTAATGGATAACTGAAGATGAGTACCTACAATTAATGCTCATAAGTGAAACAAGTCAAGGAGGTGGGAGAGAGCTCCTAGCAAAAGGGTTTGTAACCATTCTAGGATTCGAAAAAATTGGCCATTAATCGATGATAACAGTACAGGAGAGTGGACCCTGAAAAAAAATCATCAAACGTAGCCGATATGAGTAAGAATGAAAATTTTCATAGGAGCTTTTCAAAACAGTTGTTAAACTGTCAGTTTTTGCTTCAGTGGGGCACAGAGGGGAAATACATGAAAAATGTGTTTCCTCCCTCGCGGATGGACATCTGAAATAATTATCAAGGGAGATATTTATGAGTATAACAATACCAAAAACCTCAGAAGTCGAAATCCGTTCAACTTTGTTAATAATAGTATGTTCTTCGTATTTCATATTCTCTCCAATAAAATTGTCTTTGACATGTTTCTTGATTTGATTCGATCTGGTGACTGCATTTTGTAAATTGAATACAAAACCCTTCTGACATGAGCGTAAGTCTGCTTACCCAACTTGTTTTTTGCTTACAATCATTAAAGACGTTTTCTACCTTTAGTGTCTAGAGAATACTGGGTTTGTCTTTTTTGAGTGATTTGTTTGGGTAATTGTTTAGTAGTCATTGAGTGTATACTGCCGGTGGCTAATATCACCTGCAGTAGTTATGTTTCCAGAAAGTATCTGAGTTCTTCAATGGTCTCACTTGTCGTGTAATTGAGTATGAGCAGGATATATGGTTTGTAGTCAGTCTGAATGATGAAATGTCAATAGTCTAGAAGGTACTGGAAAAACTTTACAGAGGCAAAAAAACAAGTAACTGTCGATGGAATGCACTAAAGCATTGCTCCACTTGAGTGAGTTTTTGGAAGCAGAACCAAAATGGCTGCCACATTTTGGGAAGGAGTTGTCCAAGCTTCGAAACGACAGCTGTAGAAGAGACGCCGGTTGTAGGAGCCATTGTTGCCGTCAAAAGTGGAAACGTGAGGAGTGTCAACCAGTTTTTGTATACAACCACTAAAGGATTTGTGACTCTGGTGTCCAAAAATGCTGTCTTTGCCTTTCTTGAGCGATTTGCTTAGGTAATTGCTTAATAGTCATTGAGGGTGCGGTCAATGAGGTGTATATTGCCTATAGTAATCAGTGGTTACCAGGAAGCATCTAAGTTCTTCTGTGGTCTCACTTTAATTTAGTATTACGTCGATTAGTTTGCCAACGGGCGTGCAACCTTGGACATTGATCAGATAGCTTAGTAATTCAACTTCTGGATAGCTAAAAATGCACTTTCTCTGGTTGATGCTTCTGTGACCGGGAACTGTTTTTTGTACTCTAAATATTCTTCCACGTCCTATGACATGATGGTTAGGTTATCAATGTAGATAAATATGAAATTAAAATTATAGAAGATGGTATCCATGAGCCTCTGGAATATTTAAGTTGCATAATTCAGTCCCACGGGAATAACAATGGACTCAAAAAGTCCCTAATCACTGATAATTACATATATTGTTTGGTTGCATAAGTACCTGATGAGACGCTCTGTTCAGATTGAACATGCTGTAGATTTGTGTTTTATCCTGGGGAGGAAAAAGATCCTCTACAATGGGATGTCAATACATATTTCCTCTGTGAAGGTTTTAAGAAGCCTACAATCTCTGCCGAGCCACCAATTGTCGTTTTTTTTTATCACAGGTATGGGGCTAGCGTACAACCTACTAGATGATCTGATTCTGATTATACCTTTTCCCAGCATGTCCATAATTTGAGCCTTAATTACTGCTGTTTCCCCTACAGAATTACTTTCCAATAAATATACTGCATGTTGGCAAGGTCCTGCTTATAAATGGGCATTGTGATCAAAATATCCTTATTGAGTAGCTCCGCACATGGTGATAGAAGGGTGACGCTTGAGTTAGGGCCCATACTTCTCACTCATAGCATAGATCTTATTACAGATTTGCATACCTAGAGCTTTGTTTTCCTGTGTATGCAGCTGGCCCTTAATATTGTCAAAACTGAATAAAAACAACTTTTCGCGAGTTGTCTTCTTCAGTGTTTTTTGGCCCTTTCATTAGCGGTGCTCGTTACTTTGTGGGCCTAGATACACAAATTTGCCCATATTTTTAATATTGTATTCGCTTATTTTGCTGTTTTGTGTATTTAAGGTATTTTCCCTTGACTTTGTCCTGCACTTTTATTTTTTTTTCTCATTGAATTGTAGCCCTACTAGTTTTGTTCCACTGTCGAGTTTCAGGAAAGGTTATTTGGCGGCTCACAATGACCGGGACAAAATATTGATGTCGTCCACATAGGCCACCACTTGTATAGTAACGTACCTCTTGTATCGACAGGTAGTTTTCATATGACATATTCCAAAGCCAAATTGAACAGCAATGGAGCCAGCTTATTTTTCTACTTTGCCTGATATTTTTGTCAAAGGAGTCATGTAGTTTTTATTGATGCGGACTTGGGAAGTTGTCGACGTAATTTTCATTTTGGTTAGATGGACTGATTTGGCTGAGATACCAAAGCAAAGCATTATTTAGTGCAGAAAGTTACCATTAATACTATCGTATGTTTGCTTAAAGTCAACGAAAACTCAGTGTACGTCTATGTTGAGCTCTCAGCATTTCTTTAGTACCGGCTTGGTAGTAAACGATTGATCTTTTGTCAATTTAACTGCTCTAAGTCCACCTTGATTTTTCCCAATAATACTGTTGACGTATGATCTGATTTTATTTTCTAAGATTTCGAGAATATTAGGTTTGCCGTACAAAGTAATGATATTCACATAGTTTTTCCACTATAGCTTATCACCTTTTTTGTCGATAGGGAATAAAATTGATTGCCTCCATTTGTACGGCATATATTGTTGTGGCCAAATATGGTGGATGACTTTGCTAATGACTTTCGGAACACCCCTGCCGCCATTTTTCATGAACTCCACTGGAATCTCATCAATGCCCGGCACTTTATTATTCTTTTGAACTTGAGGATGGAGCAAACTTTATCCGGAGTTGGTGGGGCTGACGGAAGCTCTCCGGCAATATCTGAAGACTCCAATGTTCTGGAGCTGTGCAGAAGATTTTGGAGGCTCTGAAATGTGATGTCCGTCTGTCTTTGAACCTGTTTTGATTAGCAATGATGTTACTGATGTTATCACGGTATAGTCTGTTTTTGGGCTGATAATGTCGTTTCAAACTTCTCACTACTTTGTATGCTTTTCTTGTGTTGTTGGTCGCTAGACTTACATCGAAACTTCTCAATTGGTCATCCTAGTATTATATTATTTTTGTTTATGCATTGGCAATAATGGAGGTGAACAAGAATCTTCTACGTAAAAAGAAATTATTTTCGATTGTTGTGCTACCATACGCACTGATTGCTGACACATTCATTGCGTGAAGGGTGAGTGGATCTTGTTTACGTTATTTATTTTTAAATTTTGCTAGTTGTAACGACACCACTGGTCTGGGCTAAATAAAGAATTCTTATTTGATTCTGAAATCATGCATGTTCAAACAGATTTCCTGGGATGTCATTTTGCAGTTACTTTCATGAACTACCGCAGCCGGTGATAGCATGCTTAGCTTCTTGAGTTGGTGGGTAGAATGGCTGAATGCATTAAAAGGCGTTATTTCTCCACATATTATTGTAAAACCAATGTCTGTTGCAGTTTGGTCTTTCATACATGTTACACGAACTGTATTCACAAGCTTTGGGTTATACTAGAGCCGTTACTGTATTGTATTCAGCGTTGGATGTTTTTGCTGGACTATTTCATCCACTATTTTCTGGGCTTGTTATTGTGCTTCCTGCAAGTTGCTTTTGTACCAACCGCAGGTTTTGCGAGTTTTTTTCTACTATGACTTTTTTGCTGGCTGTGTAATGCCTTAGTTAACAGAGTATTTGGCTGTATTAGTTGCGAGACGATCTACAAGCTCTACGATGTCATTCAGGTCATTGTAGTTAGACGAAAGTAATAAATAGGTCGTAACTATGCCGGTAGCTGCTTATCCCTTAGTTGGTGTATGGTTTCATCGGTCAGTGCATTTCTGGCGAGGTCATATATTTTCGGTCGGTGTTTGGATGATGTTTTGCTATCAATAGGCATTTTCTTGACCAATCTGTGAAGGTGCGTTTGTACTGGGTAGTGAAAATGGGTAAAAATACCTACTTTTAAGGTTCAGTACTACTCGTATATACTGTCGCGTGTTTTCAGTTCGCGGCCAATAATAATTTTAATGTTCCGGGAAAGTGAAAACGCAATGTCTTTTAATTTAAGTTAAAAGAGTTTATTTAATTACAAAAGTGCACAATGATCAATTTAACACTTTCACTAATTTTAATTTTCACTATTAAAATTCTAACACTTGTCCATAAATTTCTTATCGCAATTGTCTTCTCAAAATCACCTCACTATTACTTGATCGCTTTTCAATTCGCTTTCCACACACTATCGCAAGTTTTTATCGCGGTCGAATAAATGATCCTCCATTCATTCAGCTCGCTTTTATATAGGGTCTCTAATCATTCAACTCAGTTCTCGTACATTGGTGAATAAGCGGGAACATTCCAGCATGAATGGGTAGTGACTCACTTTCAGATGTTGATAATGCTTGTTGGGTTCTCGTGGGTTCGAGTAAATTCATTTGTTGACGTTCTTAATGATTGCAAAAACAATTGCGACAGTAGCTCGCAGAATTATTTTAACATGTAATTATTTGTACATGTAACACTGCCCCCACCTCAGTTCTTTTCCGCCCGGAAAGATGTGTCGTTATTTGTAGTCAATGCTCCCTGGGTGTAATATGGGGCAAGACGGTCCAGATGCATGATTTTCATTTTAGCTCTCGGCTTACGATGTTTCTGTATTCGGTATACGACGTCGTTGATTCGCTTTGTAACTCAGTATGGTCCCTCCCAATTATGTTGCAACTTTGGAGACCTACCCTTTCACCGTCGCGGGTTATAAAGCCACATCAAGTCATCTTGCTGGAAGCCAGTAGAATTAGCCTTTAGATCATACCTGGTCTTCATGCGGTCAGTAGCCGATTCGAGGTGATTTCGCACTGTCCGATGTATCTCGTTCAACCGTTGTCTTAGATCACTTGCGTACTCCGAGACCGTTTGGGGTTTCTCGGGGGGTGTTCCGAACTTTATATCGGCTGGCAAACGAATAGTCTTTCCAAAAATGACTTTGGCTGGGGCTTGGCCCGTCGATGCATGTTCAGCAGCTCTATACGCCATTAAAAATAGTGGGATATGTCGGTCCCAGTCCCTTTGGTTCTCGTCAACCATCTTGGCCAGATGTTTGTTGAGCGTGCCGTTGAAACGTACGACCATTCCATCGGATTGGGGATGCAGCGGTGTTGTCCTCGTTTTCCGTATTCCGAGCAGCTCGCACATTTCGCCAAAAACTAGTGACTCAAAGTTTCGGCCATGATCCGAATGTAGTTCGCCAGGTACGCCGTACCTACTGACCAAATTTAACACTAGCTGTTCGGCTACAGTAGTTGCTTCCTGGTTGGGAATGGGGTAGACCTCGGGCCATTTGCTGAAATAATCGGCGACACCCAGTGTGTATCGATTTCCCCATTCAGATTCAGGAAAGGGTCCTGCGATGTCAACAGTAATCCTTTCAAATGGTACCCCCACGTTATACGTTTGCATTTGTCCTCTCAGTCGTCGCTTTGGACCTTTGACGGAAACGCAAATTGTGCATCTCCAACACCAGTCCTCTACGTCTTCTCGAGCGTGGAGCCAGTAGAACCTTTCCCGCAATTTCGCTAAGGTCTTATTAACACCAAGGTGGCCTCCCGAGGATCCTTCATGCATTTCCTTAACCACATCGTGGATTCGGCTTTTGGGTAGTAAAGTTTGCATCCTATAGGAGCTACCATCCGCCGTTTCCCATTTCCGCTTGAGTACACCACCCTCCACCTGAAGGGAGTTCCATTGTGCCCAATAGCTTTTCAGGGTTGCGCCATGCATTGAAACGTCCTTCCACTCCGGTCGCCCAGTTGTCTCCTTCCATACGAGCAACGGTCCGATATCTTCATCGGCTAACTGGGCATTTCGAATTTTCCCCGCTGACCAACCTTCATCGAATTCAGCCGTTATCACTCGCAGATCAACGGGCGGCTCCTTTTCCTCAACCCGCCGGCATTGCTTACAGTTAGCTGGACATGGATGACGAGATAGGGCGTCAGCATTTCCATGAACTCTGCCCTTGTGAAGTAGTTGGGGCCTCACTAGGTCTGGTCGGATCGTCGATCGGGTTGCACCGATATCGTTTGTTATGGTGCAATGTTCTTCATCAACTTGACCAGGAAGGCATCTGTCTGCTTCTCCACGATGTTGTCTTGGCACGGTGATGGGGGTACTGGGGATGTCGATCCTCCTAGCTAACGTTTGCCCCACGAAGTTGGCCCTTGCAGTTTGATGGGCCTCCATTCTAGGCTCCTGACACGGTCGGGATCTCCACCATCCTGGACAATAGCTCAGTCTTCTTCGCTTCTTGCAGTCTCTTTGCAGGTGCCCCTTTTCGCCGCAATACCAGAATCTAGGCGCTCCATTTGCCTGCGGCTCTCGCTCATTTTCCACGCGCTCACGCCTGCATTCATCTGCCACTACCCCACGGACCCGGGCAGTGGTACGAGTCACATTTTGTGTTGCCTCGAAGTTAAGACTATAAATCAATGCGTCCTTAACCGTTTGCTTTTGAGCCAAACGCACGGCTCGCTGCAACTCCTTGTCCTTTAAGGCACCGATGAATGCTTCTGTTGCTACGTCATCTCGATATTCTGGGTCGTACGCTGGGTAAGCCAAAAGTGCCAGTCGCTCAATGTCTTGTGCTAGCTGCTCTAGGGTTTCACCAGACTTCTGCATCCAATGCCGTAGCTGTGCCCGGTAAATCTGCTTCAGATGATCGTCTCCATAACGCATGTCCAGCGTATTCATTATAGCAGCCGGGTTTGAATGCAGCTCAACGGGGATAGTTTGCAAAAGCTCGGCAGCTGGGCCTCTTAGAGCAAGAATTAATGCAGTTGCTCGTTCCTGCTCATTCCAGTGATTTATCCTAGCGGCTGCTTCAAATTGGATTTTGTAAATACTCCAGACCGTTTGCCCATCGAATATTGGTGCTTGCACATTTCTGGATGTGCTTTGCGGTGCGGTCATAAGCGGGGCTGGTGAAGTGGTTACTGCTGCCTTCGCTGCTTCCAATTCTTTTTTCCCTTTTTCCATCTCATGGTTCATTCTTTCTTCGACCTGTCTGACCTTCTCCTCGACCTGGCTGACCTTTTCCTCGACCTGGTGAACCTTTTCCTCGACCTGGTCAACCTTTTCCTCGACGCCTTTAATTTGTTTGTTCAGATGACCGAGCTCCGCTTTTATTTCGGTGGACTGTTTCTCCAGCTTCTGTGTGATGTCTGCCTTGATTTCGATCGCTTGTTCATTGAGCTTCGCAGTTAAATTGGATGACTGTTGTCGCTGCTCTTGCTACATCAGCATCAACATTTGCATCAGCGCATTTCCTGGTTCCTTTGGTGTCGCTGTTTCGGCTTCACCACCTTCTGCGCCTTTTTCTGCATCTGTAGGATCACCTGGATCCAGATACGCACCTTCCGATTCAATCGCGTCACGCAAGCGTGCAATCAGTGTGGCCTTTGTACCTTGCGTAGCCAGGTTTCGCTGTTCCAGCTCTTCCTTAAGCTCCGACATGGTCAATTCATTAATTTTTAAGCTTAGGCTTCGTGGCATTTTTAATGTTTCTTTAAGTTTTACTATTGTGCACTATAAAAATGTTCAAATTTTCACTTTCAAAATTTTAATCCCACTTCTGACACCACTGTCGCGTGTTTTCGGTTCGCGGCCAATAATAATTTTAATGTTCCGGGAAAGTGAAAACGCAATGTCTTTTAATTTAAGTTAAAAGAGTTTATTTAATTACAAAAGTGCACAATGATCAATTTAACACTTTCACTAATTTTAATTTTCACTATTAAAATTCTAACACTTGTCCATAAATTTCTTATCGCAATTGTCTTCTCAAAATCACCTCACTATTACTTGATCGCTTTTCAATTCGCTTTCCACACACTATCGCAAGTTTTTATCGCGGTCGAATAAATGATCCTCCATTCATTCAGCTCGCTTTTATATAGGGTCTCTAATCATTCAACTCAGTTCTCGTACATTGGTGAATAAGCGGGAACATTCCAGCATGAATGGGTAGTGACTCACTTTCAGATGTTGATAATGCTTGTTGGGTTCTCGTGGGTTCGAGTAAATTCATTTGTTGACGTTCTTAATGATTGCAAAAACAATTGCGACAGTAGCTCGCAGAATTATTTTAACATGTAATTATTTGTACATGTAACACTGCCCCCACCTCAGTTCTTTTCCGCCCGGAAAGATGTGTCGTTATTTGTAGTCAATGCTCCCTGGGTGTAATATGGGGCAAGACGGTCCAGATGCATGATTTTCATTTTAGCTCTCGGCTTACGATGTTTCTGTATTCGGTATACGACGTCGTTGATTCGCTTTGTAACTCAGTATGGTCCCTCCCAATTATGTTGCAACTTTGGAGACCTACCCTTTCACCGTCGCGGGTTATAAAGCCACACTAAGTCATCTTGCTGGAAGCCAGTAGAATTAGCCTTTACATCATACCTGGTCTTCATGCGGTCAGTAGCCGATTCGAGGTGATTTCGCACTGTCCGATGTATCTCGTTCAACCGTTGTCTTAGATCACTTGCGTACTCCGAGACCGTTTGGGGTTTCTCGGGGGGTGTTCCGAACTTTATATCGGCTGGCAAACGAATAGTCTTTCCAAAAATGACTTTGGCTGGGGCTTGGCCCGTCGATGCATGTTCAGCAGCTCTATACGCCATTAAAAATAGTGGGATATGTCGGTCCCAGTCCCTTTGGTTCTCGTCAACCATCTTGGCCAGATGTTTGTTGAGCGTGCCGTTGAAACGTACGACCATTCCATCGGATTGGGGATGCAGCGGTGTTGTCCTCGTTTTCCGTATTCCGAGCAGCTCGCACATTTCGCCAAAAACTAGTGACTCAAAGTTTCGGCCATGATCCGAATGTAGTTCGCCAGGTACGCCGTACCTACTGACCAAATTTAACACTAGCTGTTCGGCTACAGTAGTTGCTTCCTGGTTGGGAATGGGGTAGACCTCGGGCCATTTGCTGAAATAATCGGCGACACCCAGTGTGTATCGATTTCCCCATTCAGATTCAGGAAAGGGTCCTGCGATGTCAACAGTAATCCTTTCAAATGGTACCCCCACGTTATACGTTTGCATTTGTCCTCTCAGTCGTCGCTTTGGACCTTTGACGGAAACGCAAATTGTGCATCTCCAACACCAGTCCTCTACGTCTTCTCGAGCGTGGAGCCAGTAGAACCTTTCCCGCAATTTCGCTAAGGTCTTATTAACACCAAGGTGGCCTCCCGAGGATCCTTCATGCATTTCCTTAACCACATCGTGGATTCGGCTTTTGGGTAGTAAAGTTTGCATCCTATAGGAGCTACCATCCGCCGTTTCCCATTTCCGCTTGAGTACACCACCCTTCACCTGAAGGGAGTTCCATTGTGCCCAATAGCTTTTCAGGGTTGCGCCATGCATTGAAACGTCCTTCCACTCCGGTCGCCCAGTTGTCTCCTTCCATACGAGCAACGGTCCGATATCTTCATCGGCTAACTGGGCATTTCGAATTTTCCCCGCTGACCAACCTTCATCGAATTCAGCCGTTATCACTCGCAGATCAACGGGCGGCTCCTTTTCCTCAACCCGCCGGCATTGCTTACAGTTAGCTGGACATGGATGACGAGATAGGGCGTCAGCATTTCCATGAACTCTGCCCTTGTGAAGTAGTTGGGGCCTCACTAGGTCTGGTCGGATCGTCGATCGGGTTGCACCGATATCGTTTGTTATGGTGCAATGTTCTTCATCAACTTGACCAGGAAGGCATCTGTCTGCTTCTCCACGATGTTGTCTTGGCACGGTGATGGGGGTACTGGGGATGTCGATCCTCCTAGCTAACGTTTGCCCCACGAAGTTGGCCCTTGCAGTTTGATGGGCCTCCATTCTAGGCTCCTGACACGGTCGGGATCTCCACCATCCTGGACAATAGCTCAGTCTTCTTCGCTTCTTGCAGTCTCTTTGCAGGTGCCCCTTTTCGCCGCAATACCAGAATCTAGGCGTTCCATTTGCCTGCGGCTCTCGCTCATTTTCCACGCGCTCACGCCTGCATTCATCTGCCACTACCCCACGGACCTGGGCAGTGGTACGAGTCACATTTTGTGTTGCCTCGAAGTTAAGACTATAAATCAATGCGTCCTTAACCGTTTGCTTTTGAGCCAAACGCACGGCTCGCTGCAACTCCTTGTCCTTTAAGGCGCTGATGAATGCTTCTGTTGCTACGTCATCTCGATATTCTGGGTCGTACGCTGGGTAAGCCAAAAGTGCCAGTCGCTCAATGTCTTGTGCTAGCTGCTCTAGGGTTTCACCAGACTTCTGCATCCGATGCCGTAGCTGTGCCCGGTAAATCTGCTTCAGATGATCGTCTCCATAACGCATGTCCAGCGTATTCATTATAGCAGCCGGGTTTGAATGCAGCTCAACGGGGATAGTTTGCAAAAGCTCGGCAGCTGGGCCTCTTAGAGCAAGAATTAATGCAGTTGCTCGTTCCTGCTCATTCCAGTGATTTATCCTAGCGGCTGCTTCAAATTGGATTTTGTAAATACTCCAGACCGTTTGCCCATCGAATATTGGTGCTTGCACATTTCTGGATGTGCTTTGCGGTGCGGTCATAAGCGGGGCTGGTGAAGGGGTTACTACTGCCTTCGCTGCTTCCAATTCTTTTTTCCCTTTTTCCATCTCATGGTTCATTCTTTCTTCGACCTGTCTGACCTTCTCCTCGACCTGGCTGACCTTTTCCTCGACCTGGTGAACCTTTTCCTCGACCTGGTCAACCTTTTCCTCGACGCCTTTAATTTGTTTGTTCAGATGACCGAGCTCCGCTTTTATTTCGGTTGACTGTTTCTCCAGCTTCTGTGTGATGTCTGCCTTGATTTCGATCGCTTGTTCATTGAGCTTCGCAGTTAAATTGGATGACTGTTGTCGCTGCTCTTGCTACATCAGCATCAACATTTGCATCAGCGCATTTCCTGGTTCCTTTGGTGTCGCTGTTTCGGCTTCACCACCTTCTGCGCCTTTTTCTGCATCTGTAGGATCACCTGGATCCAGATACGCACCTTCCGATTCAATCGCGTCACGCAAGCGTGCAATCAGTGTGGCCTTTGTACCTTGCGTAGCCAGGTTTCGCTGTTCCAGCTCTTCCTTAAGCTCCGACATGGTCAATTCATTAATTTTTAAGCTTAGGCTTCGTGGCATTTTTAATGTTTCTTTAAGTTTTACTATTGTGCACTATAAAAATGTTCAAATTTTCACTTTCAAAATTTTAATCCCACTTCTGACACCACTGTCGCGTGTTTTCGGTTCGCGGCCAATAATAATTTTAATGTTCCGGGAAAGTGAAAACGCAATGTCTTTTAATTTAAGTTAAAAGAGTTTATTTAATTACAAAAGTGCACAATGATCAATTTAACACTTTCACTAATTTTAATTTTCACTATTAAAATTCTAACACTTGTCCATAAATTTGTTATCGCAATTGTCTTTTCAAAATCACCTCACTATTACTTGATCGCTTTTCAATTCGCTTTCCACACACTATCGCAAGTTTTTATCGCGGTCGAATGAATGATCCTCCATTCATTCAGCTCGCCTTTATATAGGGTCTCTAATCATTCAACTCAGTTCTCGTACATTGGTGAATAAGCGGGAACGTTCCAGCATGAATGGGCAGTGACTCACTTTCAGATGTTGATAATGCTTGTTGGGTTCTCGTGGGTTCGAGTAAATTCATTTGTTGACGTTCTTAATGATTGTGAAAACAATTGCGACAGTAGCTCGCAGAATTATTTTTACATGTAATTATTTGTACATGTAACAATACTGTCTGGTGGCTTTGTAAGTATCATAGTTGCTTGGCAACGTCTAATAGCAGTGCTTCAAAAATCAGATTGTATATTTGTTTTTTGCTGATGATGTTTTTTGCAACGTAATCTACTTCAGAAATCATAAACCATATTTCGGTTCCATCCTTTGCTAAATGAGTCACATTCAAGTTAATGATAAAGACGTGGTCGAATTTCAAAGCATTTGATTCATTATCGGTTTTAGAAGAATGTGCCTTGAATTGCTCATTCTCATCCGGGGTGGTGTTTTTCGACATGCCAGCCGGCTTATTATTTCTTTTGCGGAGATTTTGTTTGTGGCACATCTGTTCTCTTTCTACCTGCTTCTTGGCATCTTCTTACCATCTAGTCAATTATTATTGCTTATGTGTATTCAGGGTGACCACTTGTGGCTGAATTGAGGGCTAGATTCTAACAATTAACAGCTACTTAAACTTTAAATGGAACTCACAAATCATCGCTTGATCGCGAAATTATTTTTAAGTCGCTACATTCTACTTCTATTCCTTCAATCAGTCCACAGCTGGAGTGTGTATGTGGGTCTTGGACTGTCGATCGGCTTAGGTTTTATTCTTGGCTGTACGAGTATATTTGAAGATGATAGCTGGTTGAATTGTGCAATCGGTAAATCAACTTGAAATATATACCGCCAGTGTATAACTACATAAAATAATGATGCATACTGACATCTGTGCATTAGCATGAAGGCTCATACAGCAACAAATTTACGTTGCCACTATTTCCTTTTATTTATCACCATATGTATTAACCTGTTTTTATGAACTATATGAGTTTTTTACGCACATGAAGAATATTTAATTGAGAGTACGGTACTTATCATTTATAGTCCTGCAAACGCCGAAAATTGAAATTTTCATAAAATTGTCCTGCTGTTTTGACTTTATCGATAGTCCAATAGCATTCTGATAATAATATTATAGTCTTCATAGTCGTTTTAACAGAATTTGTCAATTCATAATTGAAAAAACTTTGTTAAACGAATAAATATAGACAATATTTTGATCCACTTACCATTTTATCTACTAAAAAAGTTATATTCATATGTCTCCTGTACTTCTTCGTGTAGAGAAATCTTACAATACCATTTTGTTGACCTGCTATGGATTTTGTGAACTGCCTGACAACGCAAAGTGTACAGGTCTGTTTGACTCTATAGCAGACTGTATTATGCGAAGAGATTCTGTTGTTTACTGGTACTGTAAATATCGTCGCAAGCACAGCAATCTCTAGCTATATCAACAGGTTGAGTTTTGCTAACAGCTCGATCGATTTCCTCTTAGCTTAAATGGGGAGTCTCAAAAACAAACTTGAACACGCAAAATAGAAGTGCAGAAATGACAAGCTTTCGCTTGCATCAAGCAGCAAATCACATTTCTTAATACTTTAGACTACATAAACAACACTGGCACCTCAATTGCAGCTTGCCCTCTGCCGGCGAGTAAGGTCAGGCAGCATTATAACCTTACTCAATTTATTGAGTGGTGGTTCAGCAACATCAACATAACCTTCAGTCAGAAGGGACCATTGACACTGAGAGCCTAAACATCAGCAAACCTTCACTCTAAAGAGTAGCGCAGATATACTCATAATGAATCAAAATCCTCTGGTAAGTGGAACACCTGAAAGCATTTTCCCCTTCCCCTTTAACTGTTCATATCAAGCCTAGCTTACGAAACTTCAGAGGAAAATCGTAAGCAGCATATCATGGCAAAAGTTGGCTACGCTACAAGAATACCCAGATGCAACAAAGGCATGAAGGATAATCCGTTGGGCCAAACTTTTTAATTTTATGGGCTGGTCATACAATCTGAGCTATTGAAGATACTGAAACCTAAGTTCTGACTAAAAAGGAACCCAGTAACGGCATTCAGCAATCGACTTAGTAAAAATTTAACTTCAAACCAGACCAAAATTTCAATGAGTTAATGACGAACATAGGGGGATTTCATTTAGCTTCCGCAGTTTTCTCAGATAAAATTATATCTCGCGACCGCGAAGCAAGTGTTAAATTTATTGGGAGAGGCGCTATATGCGGATTTTGTTTTCCTCCTTCCATAGAATCTGTAGCTCTGCATATTTGCTTTGCTTCTTTGAATTCTTTACTTTTTTCTTAGTTTATATCTCGTATAACAGTCCAATCTAAACATATTAACAGTTCTTTAACAAATTATCTAAATTTATGAACAATGACTTCGCTCTGTCTTATCTACTAGCTTGTGGGTGTTTCAATTTATCAAATGTTAAATGGGATTAGACTTTTTCAACAGTACTCTTTAGTAGCATTTCATCCTTAGTTCTATCTTCCTTCCGAATTTATTGTTTCTTTTTCATTTAACCTTAACTTCTTCGAACCCACCCTATGAAAAGCCCGATCCTCTCCACCAACTCTTCCCTGTTATACTCCCTCCTGCAAGAAAATGCTGCTACCTTGGTAAACTTTTCTAAGGGTAACTAAGAAAGTGCACACAGAAGGTTCCTGAAATCATGTTTCTGAAGCAATTTAGGCGTTTATAAGGAACTTAATAAGAAAGCCTAAAAAATTTCCTTAGTAGCTTAAAAATGTTACAAAGTGCATAAGGAAGATCCTTTAAATATGTTAGTTATCAGACTAAGCTTTTTGGTCAGCTGTTTTCGTGCACATGTGCTGCTAAAACCTTTCTTCCTCCTCCCAATCAAACTCTTATGATCTCTTTGCTAATTTTTCTCACCCCTCTTTTCAACTCCAATTTTCAATCCTCCCTCCACTTTAAGTGTTATTTTAACTACTTTAAATGATATTTCCTCTATATTGACTACCAAATCTTTACAAGTGGAGCAAGTCATGCAGAATTCTGATGCTAGCATAGGCATGTTACGTTTTGCAGACAAGAGTTCCACACTCTTATATATATATATATATATATATATATATATATATATATATATATATATATATATATATATATATATATATAACATTTTTTCCAACGCCATCTATTGGAATCCTAAAGCAATTCATCATTTAATTGTTAGCGCGAGTTTCTTTTTGTGTTTTCATTGATCGTTCAATAGTTACTTGGCAAAATTTGGATCAGTCGCGATCAATGTAAGTTTGACAATTTCGCGTTAACCGACATGGCGAAGTCACGTCAAGGTAAATAGTATTTTTTGTTATTATCTTAGTGTTTTTAAGCTATTATCTTATTAAATACATTGTAATTCTACTTTTTCTATAAATATTATAGAAAAATTTAATAATTGTTTCTAAATTTTACGTTTTTCGACGAGTATCATAAGTGATGTCTCGGGCATTTCAGTCTTATATTTGGCGTCTTTTACAGGTAAGCTATCTGAAAAGGAGATCATAAAATTGCTCAATTATGATGAATCAGATATTGAAAAAGTAAACAGTGATGGTAAAAGTGACCTGCTAGCATGCCGAGAGGAAAAAATTGGCGGGGGAGTCCCACTTGCTAATGAAGAACATTGGATTGAATCGGATGATGAGCCTCTCTCATCTTTTTGCGTACAACCCCAGTCGTCCCGAAACATATTTTCACGGTGGAAACAAAGCAAAAATTTCGATTTTTCTCTACATGAAGACGATCTGGATGTCTCATTCGATCCTAGCGTAATTGTAAAGAGTTCTTTAGAGTATTTTGGTCATTAAATTGATGACCTTTTATTTGAAATTATGGCTGAATGTAGAAATTTTTGTAGTGTATCAAGGACGGGAAAATGTCTGAATATGACGCCTGATGATCTCAACAGTTTTTGGATGTTCAATGGCAATGAGTGTTCTTGGTCTTCCATGAATTAGAATGTACTGGGCATTGGAAACAAAAGTCTACTACATAGCAAACGCAATTACTTGTAATCGGTATTTTCAACTAAGATATAGTTTAAGAGGTTACAAATGATGAGCTAATTCCTCAAAACACCAGACAGAATGACAAGTTTTGGAAAGTACATCCTATTGTTTCTGCGGTAGAAAAGGGTTGCCGTGGAAATAAAAGGGGTAATTGCGTCGCTATTGACGATCAAATTATTCATTCCGCTAAAAAAGCAAACAAAAATAAGTTGTTAAAGGTAAACTAAACCCAGAAAGCATAAAAGTTTTCCTAATGGCCAATCCGAATGGTATTCCGCTTGATTTATATTTATATCAGGGGAAGGGCACAACAATTGAATCAGCACTAGATCCGTCACCTAAAACGTGTTAAACTAGTGGATACGTTGCCTACAGGTTCTTCCATTTCTATCGAACGATACTTCACATCCATTCCACTTCTTGATGAATTAAAAGAAAGGGGAATCAAGGCAACTGGAACATTAATGAAAAATAGAGTGCCAGAGTACCAGCGGCAAAGTTCAAAGAAAAGAGTTAATAAGCGGGTATTGTTGAAGACAGATGCCGCATTACAAAAAGCTGCAAGAGGCAGTTACGATTGCGTTGTAACGGGTGACCATAAGATGGCTGTAATATGTAAAATGGTTAGACAGAAAAGCAATTCATGTTGCATCAACTGATGCGGCTGTCCAGCCATTAGGAACATGTCGTCGCTGGAGCAAGCAGAATGAGGAGTACATCGAAGTGCCACAACCTGTAGCTATAAAAATCATAACAAGTATATGGGAGACTTTGACGTCCTGGATCGTATTATTGGCAAATATCCCATGAGAGGAAGAACTGGTAAGTGTACTGTTAGAACAATGTTTCACTTTTTCGACGTTACTGCAGCAGCAGGTTGGGTGCAATATTTGGACGATGCTGCAAAATCTGGACGCCAGAGGAAAGATAGAGACCAATACTTAGATTTCAAATTGAATTTTTCAAAACAATTGATTAACTCAGTTTTAAGTCAACCACCCCACAATTTAAACCCGTAATTTGCATGCGTTACACGTACTACCCCGCGGCAAAGCCCTCGTTTCAGTCCAAATATTCGTGAAAGTTAGGTTTCCATAATATATGAAAGACCTTCTATTTCATCTAGAAAATGCAGACTCATTGAACCAATACCTCACATTGCAAAAAGGACGAAAGAAGCAAAACATCTGCCAAATTGTGCTATGGGGGCCCATAATTATATATATATATATATATATATATATATATATATATATATATATATATATATATATATATATATATATATATATATATATATATATATGTATATATATATATATATATATACATATATATATATATATATATATATTTATATAAATATACATATCTATATAAATATACATATCTATATATATATATATATATATATATATATATATATATATATATATATATATATATATTTATTTATATATATATGGTTTTCTATTAAGGACATAACAATAAACAAATAAATATCAATAAATCGATTTTGCGGTATGCTGTGTGGCTAGTGGTAGTACCTTGTTGAAACCGCATATCAATGATGTCAAGTTCATTCAATTCTAGCCACAAATAATTTCCAATACAACAGGATAGCGCTCTACATTGACTGTAACATGACGGTCGTTTTCATCTTCGAAAAAATACGGCCCAATTACACATCCGGCATGAAAACCACACCAAACAGTATTTTTTGTGGATGAAACGGTGTTATAAGAAGCTCTTGAACTTTACTATGATTTAAATGTTGGCGTTAGCTAACTTTTTGACATTGAGAGTTCATTAAAGAAGATTAAGGGTGCGTTCATATGAAGATAAAAAATTGTTGTGTCCCTAAGGCAAAACCCTATTTATATGTATTATATACATACATATATATATATATATATATATATATATATATATATATGTATATATGTATATATATATATATATATATATATATATATGTGTATATTTATATATATGTATATATATATATATATATATATATATATATATATATATATATATATATATATATATATATATATATATATATATATATCTATATATATATATACATATATATATATATATATATATATATATATATATATATATATATATATATATATATATATATATCCGTCCGTTGACCGCGTCTTCCGAAATCCGAGCAGCGATGAACTGCCTCCGTCAACCGAGTCGGACCAGCGTTTCCTCAGTTTCCCCACTGGCCACCGGCCTTCAGTTCTCTCAACTAATACCTTCTTGAGTGTCCGTTGTTTGTCCATACGATTCATGTGTCCAGCCCATTGCAGCTTCCGCAGTCTTAGAATCCTTGAGACAATCCTTCATACAGCTCATGGTTAAATCGAATTCGCCATTGGTCCCCGTTTAGTTTCGCTCCGATTATTCGCCTCAGGACCCGTCGCACAAAGGCGTTCAATATTTTTGCGGATGCTTGGGTCAGGGTCCATGTTTCACTCCCATAGCATAACACAGGTCGTATCACAAATTTGTATACTTAAAGCTTTGTTTTCCTGTGTATGCAGCTGGCCTTCAATATATATATATATATATATATATATATATATATATATATATATATATATATATATATATATATATATATATAAACATATATATATATACATATATATATATATATATATATATATATATATATATATGTATATATACATATCCATACATATATATATATATATATATATATATATATATATATATATATATATATTGTCGCGTGTTATGGTTCCGCGGCCAATAATTTTAATGTTCCGGGAAAGTGAAAACGCAATGTCTTTTAATTTAAGTTAAAAGAGTTTATTCAATTATTTAAAAATGCCCAATCACTTTACTAACTATTTCACAATTTGAATTTCACTATTAAAATTCTACCTTCCACTTGTCCATAATTTTCTATCGCAATTGTATTCTAAAATCACTTCACTATTACTTGATCGCTTTTCAATTCGCTTTCCACACACTATCGCAGTTTTTATCGCGGTCGAATGAATGATCCCCCCATTCATTCAGCTCGCCTATATATAGGGTCTTCAGCGGTTCAACGCATTTCTCGTACATTGGCAAATGTTCTGCCGCGAGGTATCTGGTATATTCGAGCAGATTCATGAATGAAGCAGTGACTCACTTCCAAATGTTGATCATGCTTGGTGGGTTCTCGTGGTTTCGAGTCAATTCATTTTTTTGATGTTCGTAATGGTTGTGAAAACAATTGCGACAGTAGCTCGCAGAATTAGTTATACATGCAACCATATATATATATATATATATATATATATATATATATATATATATATATATATATATATATATATATATATATATATATATATACATTTATCCAATAACTATAAATGGATGTATATATATTGTTACATGCACAAATAATTACATGTACAAATAATTCTGCGAGCTACTGTTGCAATTGTTTTCATCATCATTAAGAACGTCAAAGAATGAATTTACGAGAACCCAACAAGCATGATCAACATCTGCAAGTGACGTCACTCCATTCATTAATTTGCTCGAACCTACCAGGTACCTCTCGGTAGAACATTCGCCATTGTGCGAGAAATGGGTGAATAGGTAGAGACCCTATATAAAGGCGAGCTGAATGAATGGGGAGATCATCATTCATTCGACCGCGATAAGAACTGCGATTGTGTGTGGGAAGTGTGTTTCGTAATAGCGAAGTAATTTAAAAAGACAATTGCGATAAGAAATTTATGGACAAGTGTTAGATTTTTTTTTGTAATAGTGAAAATTAAAATTAGTGAAAGTGTTAACTGATTATTGTGCATTTTATTTAATAAACTCTTTTAACTTAAATTAAAAGACATTGCGTTTTCACTTTCCCGGAACATTAAAATTATTGGCCGCGAACAATAACACGCGACAATATATATATATATATATATATATATATATATATATATATATATATATATATATATATGTATATATATATATATATATATATATATATATATATATATATATATATATATATATATATACATTTGTATATATATATATATATAAATATATATATATATATATATATGCATATATGTATATATATACAGATATATATATATATATATATATATATATATATATATATAGATATAAATATATATATATATATATATATATATATATATATATATATATATATATATATATATATAAATATATATCTACATATATATATATATATATATATATATATATATATATATATATACAGCTGTAGAAAAATCTGCGATGTTCTTGGAATTAATAATAAGAAGGAGGTAAGCGCAGAAACTGTGCGTAGAGCTGTCGTAGAAGCTGGATTTTCATCTCGTACGCCTAGAAGAAAACCTCTTGTAAGTTCCATAAACAAACAAAAAAGAATAACATTTGCAAAAGCATATATTGACAAACCAATAACGTTTTGGGATAATGTTTTATTTTCGGATGAGTCTAAATTTTGTATATTTGGTGCAAATGGGCATAAGAGGGTCTGGCGAAAAGTAGGAGAAGCATTTAATCCCAAGAACACTATTAAAACAGTAAAACATGGAGGCGGTGGTGTTATGGTTTGGGGTTGCATGGCTGCTGCTGGAGTTGGAAATCTGACATTCATCGAAAAAACCTATGGATCAGAACTCTTATTTAGAGATTCTACGAAACAACATGAAACAAAGTGCAGCCAAATTAGGTATGCGTTTCAACAGGACGATGACCCTAAGCACAATGCGCATAAAGTTCGAATGTGGCTATTGTACAATACTCGCATGCTTGCTACACCGCCTCGAAGCCCTGATTTGAACCCTATAGAGCATCTTTGGAATGAGCTTGAGACAAAAATCCGAAAAAGAGTGATATTAAGCAAGGCGCAGCTTAAGGATGTTATATTGGAGGAGTGGGCCAGAATCAGCAGCGAATTTACTAAAAAATTGGTATATTCTATGCCTAAAAGACTGGAGTCAGTAATTCAGATGAAAGGATATCCGACAAAATATTTAGAAAAGTATAATTCAAATAACTATGCAAGACTATAATTACAATTTGTATCATTTTTCTTTAGGTGTACCATGACTTTTGTGGACTTCATTCATTGACTTTCCAACACATCATATGTAATAATATATTAATACGACAGAATTTTCATTTTGTTTTACATGAATTTAAAGTGTAATGATTATAGTTGAAGTAATACCAAAAAAAATTTTATCACTATAGGTTTTTAAATAAAAATATCAAACAATTTTCATGATATTTATCACTGTACCTTGACTTTTGTGGAAGACTGTATATATATATATATATATATATATATATATATATATATATATATATATATATATATATATTTATATATATATATATATATATATATATATATATATATATATATATATGTGTATGTATATATTTATATGTATATATATATATATATATATATATATATATATATATATATATATATATACATATATATATATATATATATATATATATATACATACTCGTATATGTGTATATACGAGTATATATGCATATATATATATATATATATATATATATATATATATATATATATATATGTGTCTGTGTGTGTGTGTGCATATACATATATACATATTGTCACGTGTTATGGCTCGCGGCCAAAAATTTTAATGTTCCGGGAAAGTGAAAACGCAATGTCTTTTAAATTAAATTAAAAGAGTTTATTAAATTACTTAAAAATGCACAGTCATTTATTTGGTCTATTCTAACTTCCACTTGTCCATAAATTTCCGCAGTGACTCTCTTTCAGATGTTGATCATGCTTGTTAGGGTTCTTGTGGTTTCGAGTTCATTTTGTTGATGTTCTCAGTGGTTGTGAAAACAATTGCGACAGTAGCTCGCAGAGAGAAACAAAGCAAAAAGCAAATAAAATTTCCGACGCACGTGCTCTTTCACGCATTTCAGAACATGGAAGTGCTGCCAGATCCTAATTAAAAGACGAAAAGATTGCATGGAACGAATTTTCTTTTCTGCAAATTCATCGATTTTTTGAGATATGGTAATCCTGAAGTCTCTCATCGAAGCACATGTTTATATTCACGCCAATCCTCACGTCAGCATTTACCTACCTACCTGGTACCGAAGATTTATGGCTCGCTGTTTGGCTTGTGTTTGGATTTTTCCGGAGGGTTGATTGAGTGTGGATACTAGTAGAGTATACTATAAACCACAATCAATGAAGAGTATAAAGCCATCACACATACTCGTATGTTAGCCCTTAGTCCGAACAAAAGTTCCATTGAAGTAAATCAACCTATGAACATTTTTGGATTAATACTACCGTGAGATGGTCACAAAAAGTATTTTGCTGGACATATTGCGGGTAAATTCAATTCAATTCTATGCACATGGAGGCAATGAATATAGATTCTCAAGAGCTGGTGTATGTATCTTATCCAATTACACAAGACAGAGTACTAGAATCTACAAATCACACCAAAAACGATTAGCAATGAGGAAAAACGCAAAGAAAATGCAATTAGATGACCACGAAAACGAAAACCATTTATACATTTCTACTTGAAAGTGAGTAAATTAGAACCAAACGAAAGCCTGCACTACAAAAATTGCATAAAAATTCGCGTGTGGCAATGCCATAAGTGGGTTGAAGTTAGCGCTAAAGTCAAAGTGGATCAATTTTCAAAGGCTCAACTCTCCTGGTGGCAGCGATTTATTCATTCCCGCTTAATGGAGGTGTAAAACCACCTCACGAGGGATGATGTATTTTTCTTTCGGGTGGTGATACTGAACCAGCGAAGTCATTGAGGAAATAATTGGCGAACCAAGTACCTGTATTACGTGTAAAAAATTAATCTAAGTCATATAAAGAGGGTATAAGCTAAATTCGTATATAGTGGTCAATTATCGTAAAGTTGAATTTCAAG
Organism: Odontomyia ornata; assembly: GCA_963969285.1. Taxonomy (NCBI): domain Eukaryota; kingdom Metazoa; phylum Arthropoda; class Insecta; order Diptera; family Stratiomyidae; genus Odontomyia; species Odontomyia ornata. Next base: position 43,650,379 of record OZ017743.1, read on the forward strand.
AATGAGTGGACGAGCATACTGAGATTGGGAGCACAAGTATTTTAAATGATCATCGGCGGCACTAGATCGGTCATTCCCCTTTAATATAGGTACGAAATTGATTGCTATAAGAATTTTTGATAATTATTCTATGATTTTTTGGACACTTAAAATTTAATTATTTTTCTTCGTGGCACTACAGCCTAATTGGGATTTCACTTCCTGTAAAAAGCACAACTATCTGAGTCAGTCGACCGCATCCTCCAATTTTAAAATTCAAGCAGTAATGAACTACCTACATTAACTAAGCTAGACCCGCATTTCCCCTGTTTACCCAGTAATTTTCACCATCCAGTTCTCCCAACGATCACCTTTTTAACCGACTTCCAAAAGAAAGAAGGTTATCAATTCATCGCGTATATTTTTTTTTTTGGTTTTTTTTGTGTGTTCACGCATAACTTTTAAACGGAGATGGATAGAAGAGTCCTGTTTTTGGCAAACGATACGTCTTTCTTTCGGTTGGGTCCCGTTCAAAGGATAAGAAATTCAAGTAACGGTAAAGGACTTTTACCGTTATAACTAAAAAAAATTAGGACTCTCACCCCGATTTTTCAGCATAACTGATCGACGCGTGTAAGGATTTTGATTGTAGGAATTTCAAATGAAGGACAACATATTGATCTAAAATGTTTCTGAACAAAATTGAAATCCTTCCAAGGACTCTGTAGATATTAACAGTTAAATATGATGCATTGATGTCGAGAAATTGAATTTAAATGATATTTCGTACGAAAAGTGCCAATTAGTTGGCACTCTGCAAGGATTTGTTGAAGATACCGAGTCCTTTGGTGGCGAATGATAAAAATGATCAGTATCTGCGTAAACGGTACATTTTAGT